>NW_019292186.1:28680-47306 GCF_000500325.1 Leptinotarsa decemlineata | reverse complement strand
GAAGACAGCAAGAGCCCCACAAGGAAGAGAAACCGCCACAAACAGTACTTGTACTTCCCTACATCATAGAATTGTCGGAAAGGATAAGAAGGATTGGGTTCAAGTATAACATCAGAACCTGTTTCAGATTTGGGAACACTATCCGTAGCAGCCTCACGAAAACCAGGCCACCAAACGCGGACTGCGATTCCAAACATTCAATTTACCGGATACTCTGAGTGCGGAATTATACATCGGTGAAACTAAGAGGCCATTGAAAGTTCGCATTGCCAAATACAAGAAACACACACAGCGTAGAGATACGCAACATATGGAAACCTCTAATTAAGCGGAACACGACCAACTCCCGCCAAACGCTAAAACCGATGAAGCGTAGATAGGGAAGAGGAGATAGGAGAAAGCACTCGAATGACCTATAAATAGTCAGATTTCGGAGGAATAAGTCCAGTTATCACCCGAAGACGATTGTGTAAATAGTTCAATTCTTTTGTTTTTTGGTTGTTTGTATTTTATCTCATTGTAATTTCAGTTTTTTTGACTAATATGATTGTTATATTTCAGCTAATCTTTTTTAATTGTAGATTCTTTCAGGGATTTCAAATCATTTTATATCATATTAGACAATGGAAGTCCGGACTAATGAATTGCAACACGAAACATTATCAACCGCCTTCAAACAAATTGTTTTTTTTTGCTTTAACATGCGACTATTGTACTAATAAAAATGTTGTTAATGTTTCAGTTCTAACAACAGAATCTCCTCGACACCTCCTGCATATAATCAGTTGAACTTTAACCATCCCGTTCCACCGGACCACCTCCCCGCCATATCAGCACCTCCTGTGGTGGTGCAGCACCACGTTTCGAACTCGAGGCGGATCCTCAGACCACGCATCGAACCTCGCTCATACGTCGAGAGCCCTGACGTGGTGATCAACGGCTCTCTGGAGGTGTTGAAGACGAACGGTAATTTGGACTACGGCAGCGACTCGAGCGAGGGAGAAATGCCGCCTCTGGTGCCCATCAAGGAGATCAGCGCAGCTGAGATGAAGCATAGGTGAGGTTACGGAGAGAGGTTCTTTATTGCGTATGTCATCTAGTTTTTTGTTTTCTATTTGGGAGTCGTCTGACTTGATCATTTCTTTCAAGTCTCTGGCAAATACAGCAGATTCGAATTTCAGCAATCATAATCCGGNGATAATTTCTTGTTGAGTCGAATTACTTTTTTTGAAAACTTCAGCACATTGAACTAAATCTTGTTTTTCAAACATTTTAAAGACTGTTGCTTTACCCCTCCTGTAAAATGCAGACGTCGTATCACAGCCAGTTATTGCGTGTAAAAATAGTACATAATTTTGACCCTTTGCAAAAGTAGATAAACTTTTTGACGAATATATTTTGGTTTGACTTTGAGCTTCTCCTGGCTTTAGAAAGAAAATAGTTTTTTCAGGTGGAGTTCAAGCAGTAAGAAGTACGAGTAAGTCTACATCTTCACCAACAACAATAGTTTTATTTGTCAAATTAAATTGCTCTATAGCTGTTTCAATAATCAATACGTCGGCATCGTTATTAGCCTGTTTAACCAATATATTTTCGCCAATAAACTTATCCTCCAACATATACATGGCATACTTATGCATATAATGACAATTACAACTTTTACAACTTTATGACTCGTCGTATTTCAGAAACGGTGGCTCTAAGAAAAAAAAGTATTGATACATTTTTTGTAGAGAATTTTATGATCTACAAATTTTTATCTGAGGTTATTTTATGATAAAATTTACCGTTTTCCTGAAAATCGCGAAAAACCAATTTTTTTCGAGATTTTTGACCTATGACCTCAAATAAGTTTCTTTCCAGGCATCGGAATCGCCCGGAATTTTAAAATCTCATTTTTAACTTGTTTTGAATAATTACACGCATTTGCAGCTTGTTGTAAATTTATTTACCTTCACTCTTATTTTTTAGTCTAATTTGACCGGACTATCAGGTTATAATTGAGTAGACTAACAAATATCAGTTTGAATGCTTTGGAGAATAAACAGTTAGTAGATGGACATACACACAGATTTTATACTAGTTCGGACTTCCATTGTCTAGTATGATTTTAACTATTCATTTGAATTTTATTTGTTTTGTCAAAGATTTCAAATTGGTCGGTAGCTGGTCAGTTCGACGTGGGTGCTTTGTTCACTCGCTCAAATCGACCGCGGTGTTGGTCGATGGTTCAAGCTCCAGGCTGAACAAACGATTTTCACTTTCTATCTTCCAACCCGTGTTAGGAATCACAGATATTTGAATCATATTAGACAATAGAATTCCGAACTAGTAAAATTTATTTGCCCGAACTGTTGTAGTTCTATTTAATGATTCTCTATGTAGTAGTAGTAGTTTATTTGACCAGATTATGTAGTTTATACATTTATGGCAAGTCATAGCAAATTCACAGTTGGATTTATATTTCACGAAATCACTGTCAGTGGGTGTACTGCTAGGAAGCCATTTAGAACCATTTCTATTCTTTATTTTTGTGAATGATATCAAAACCAAAATTTATCATTCTGAAATATTAATATTTTTTTGATGACTTGAGTTGTAATTTGAGTTGTGATTGAATAAATTTGTCAATTTGCTAAGTGTAAATAGGAAATTTCATCGTCCAGATACAGCATTTTGGAAATATTGGATATAAGATGAACGGTAAAACAAAAACAAAGTTCTGTCAGCTATTTTCATAAATCATTGTAGTTTCTTCCATAAAAATCAAATCAAATTCATTGTGAAAATTGTAAATTTTTATCATGAATATACCTAAACAATATCCATTCAACAAAAAAAAAACAACCCGAACAAAAATAGATGCGTGATCAAAGCATGATTACCATGCACATTTGCATCTATTGGGTAAAGTAAACAAGTCTCCTTACGCGTGTTTTAAGCTCAGGAATACAATGTCTGCAGCACTGGCGATATTTGAGATTCATAATAATACGGATGCATCTCCTTTCTAGCCTAAACTTTTTTTTTGAATGGGAAGAGTGACCCCAACTCGGCACAGCATATGATGTCATGTTTGAATAAAAATAACTGTAATAACCTGACATTATAGTTCCTCTAGATACAGTTTTAACAAGTGATCTTATCAAATATGTAATTTTCGAGAGCTTGAATTACGTTTCTTTTCCATGTTGTCAATAATTATTCCAAGAAGATTCACCTCATCACTTCTTGGCAGATCTGGATGCAGGTTTGAGAGAAAAGTTGATATTTTGGGTCTTGGTTTAGTTAAGAGAAAGTTTCTTTGCTAAGAATTATTCTATTATTTCATTCTTTCTCTCAGCTACAATTTCTTGAATTTATTCTGATGGGTGATATACTTGCAGATGAGTGGTGTCATTAGCAAATAGTATGAGTTTTGAGCCAGCTATATTGACTTTCAGATCATTTATGTAGATCAAGAAGAGTAGAGGCCCTAAAACTGAGCCCTGTGGAACTCCATGATGCAACCGCATACCATCTGAAGAGTCACCATCATATAGAACATACTGAGAGCGTTCTGTTAGGTAGGACCTAAGAAAGGCTATATTATCAGAATAAAAGTTGTTGAACTTTAGTTTATCAGTCATTTGTCAGTTGAGACAATCAAAAGTCTTTGTCAGGTTGAATAGAGAAGCATATGTATTAAGTCCTTGCTCCCAGCCGTTCAATACAGTGTGTGATAACCCACAACAAATCATTAACCTCAAAATAATTCATAATTTGATCCATCATCATCGACTCTAGCAGTTTTGAAAATATTGTTAGAAGGGAAATAGGTCTATAGTTATTTCTGTCATAAACTGAAACTTTTTTTTTATAAACAGGAATCACTTTTGCAATTTTTAAGGAAGATGGAAATATACTTTCTTTTATACAGATATTAAAGATAAACATTAGAAACTAACCTGGTTAGTTAGTTCCGTGCAGGATAATAAAATACTTTCATTTTTTATTTATTGTTTCGCAGGGAAAGAGGCTTGAGGAGGCTTCGAGAAGAACTTCGAGCCGAAGAAATGAAATTGGTCCTCTTGAAAAAGCTCAAGCAGTCGCAGCAGCTGAAAGAAAACGTCGCCGTCATACCGCCGAGTATACCGCCATCAGCTCTGCCCCCTACCGGCCTACCCAGCGGCCTGAGCATAACCCCGACGACCGTCAAAGTACCTCCGAAGGGCCAGCAATCGCCGCAGATCGCACACTCTCGTCATCCGGTATCAAATTCGTCGCACAAAATTGGCGGCATGGGCGGTATTCTGCAGGGGAACGGTAACACCCCGAATATAATGCGAGCGGTATGTCTTTTGTCTTGTTCATCTTTGCTTTGCGTGATAACTTCTATCATAATATTGTCGATAATATTTATCAACCTTAATTACCCGCAGGTGCACAAAAACCGGCCACCTTGAAGTGTTAACAAGTTTTGATTTTGAATAACTTTTTTATTTCTAGCCCGATTTTGATAGAAAGATAGATAGATAATTTTATTAATCTCCATAAATAATTGACACGACATGAGATAAGTCCAATGGTAGTCACACAAATAAGATAAATATAATAGTTTGAATAGTCAGGTATTCACACATAAAACATTAAATAATTGATTTAGCATACATATACAAATATAAGTCGAAACTTGGATGCCAACAAATTAAAAGTGTGGAAAATTTGTCTCAATTTCAACTCAATGTATTCAGTTAGTGAATAAAAGGAGTGATATCCCACATTAATTCACATCTAACAGATTTCCTAATGAGTCCCAATGAATACACATTATATGAGTAAAAACAAAGTTATATTTCTATTTTCATAAACTACACCTTACGATTTGATCTCCACAAACTTTATTTAAAAAATATATCACGGCATGTTTCGATAACACAGTAGCTTTATCATCAGTGATTATATTTCTATCGTATAGGCTTGATACACCCTGTGTATGACACCCAAAACCATTTTTTACATTGTTTCTCCATTCATTTTGGAATCACGATTTGTTTCAAATTCATGAATTATGCAATTAATCATTGCATTTCTCTGCATATTCGTTACAAGCAACAATTAAACATTTGGATGCAAATCCCATTGAGCATATCTGGGAATATGATAGACTTGTAAGAAGTCGCAAAAGACCACCTACGAACAAAAATGAACTTTTTGTTGCGATTATGAAGAAGTGGATTAACATGTTTCAGGAGTATTGCTTCAGGAGAAATTAGCTTCTGGTTGCTTTGCCCTGTAAACCTATCTTTGAACACCACAGAATCATGACATTGACATATATATTTATCTTGGAGTGTGTATGCTCGATTTACAAAAAATTTCGTCATGCAATCAATTCAGATTTCTGATGTAATACAAGGCATATTATCCAAGTGATCCCCTTACCTATTTCCAGAAGCTCAATGATGAAGAACTCTGTAACATACAACACCAAAAAAATGTTCAATCACTTGCCAATAGTTGTGCTTCCTTATCTGTACATTCCAAATTTAGGAATGCCGTAAAGGAGCTACTTTTAGACTATGCCTTTCATACATTGGAGGAATTTTATGTTACGAGATAATATTTTAAGAACTGAATTCCTTTTGTATCTAAATATTTCTGTTTTTATGCATTTTATATTGTCTATTGTATCCTGTAATACTTCTATTTTGTTTTATTTCACTTCTACAATGACTTTATCAATAAGACTTGTTTCTTTCGACCATAAAGCATATTGATTGATTAATTGATTATATTTGAACGCTAATTTGCTGAATACCTCGGAGAATGGAAGCTATTTTCCAAGCTAGAGAAGGCAACAACTGATATTAAAAAATTGTTCTTTTTTCAACCATTTCCTACTTATATTATCTTTTATCAACAGAGAAAACCCAATGCTTCATTTACCAACTATTTCAGTCCTTTTTTTTCGTTTGTTGTCTGATACAGGATATTTCAAGTAAATGCTATCTTCTAGCTTCTGCTATCATGATAACATGTAGGATTTTTGTAACAATGCATCAAATCACCAATTTTTGTGTTTCAAAATTCTCTGACACTCATGTGTAACTTTTATCAACAACATAAACACTGGGGTTATATTGAACCTTATATTAATATTCCTTTATTTTATCATTTGAATGCACGAAGGTTACATAAATGATTAAAAACGTCAATATTTCAGTTACATCGTTAAATTAAACAAGGACATGTCAACAATTACAAATTTACATATACATGTAAATACCTCAAAATATTTTCACTTAGACTTTGATAATATTGAGACACTCTGAAAAGTGTTTTTGTTATAATCACCTTATGTTATAAGTATAAGATAGATAGATAGATAGATATGTTTATTCATCACTGAAGTTTTACAAGATACAGCATATAAACTTGCCTCCCTAACATAAGTATAACACCTATAAAAGCGAAATGATTAGCAAAAACTATTGTTTCATATAGATAAAACTTTTCCCTCCAAGCTATATCAAAGAATTGAAATTTTAGTCATAGTAATTTTTCAAATAATTTCAAGTTGATTTGCTTAACTCTAATTGAATCTTAATTTTTATATCATGTTATTGGCAAACTTGATGTTTTAAATTGATTATTATTTACAGCAACAACCTGCCCCACCCCGTGCGAACATGCATGGTCCGCCTCTTAGCGCTTCTCCTGTCAACAACAGAGCCAGCCTCTCAGTTCCTCAACCTCCCCAAAGAACGTCCATCTGTCGACCGACAGGTTTCCCTCCAGCAGTCAAAGACTTGTCTCCTTCAGTTACTATAACGCCAGCTCCTCCTCCGTCTGTGAAGGTACGTAGAGTAATATCTGCATATGCATTTTGAAACAGATCTCGGTAGAAGACGAAATATGTTCCCGTTTTATTTGTGTCTTCCTTTTCTGCCATCTTTCCCTCTTCCCTTAAAGTGTTAATCACTAATTTCCATAGCATTTTTTTCTCTTCGTCCCTATTTATAATTTAGTTCCTGGAAAGCGTATATACGAGATACCTTAGAGAGATCTAGATCATAAGCTCTGATGTTTAGGATAATTCAAAAGTGGGAAATATAATTTAAAACAAATACATTCTTGACACTTTTTTTTCTATTGGATTACACAGAAGTATTTTTTTTTGGATTTCTAAACCTTATTTTTCATAATTTCGAAATTATTATCTACTGTTAATTCAAGCAATTATCCCAAAGTTTGATACAGGAACAATTAATTATACATTGCAGTTACTATTTCTTTTATTCCCTATTTTGATAGTGTTGAAGTATATTTGATTCTGCCCAATTCAATTTCGATATTGTATCTTTAATTAACGATATATTTGAGTTTATTCTGCATTCATATGTTTTTTAAATGCTGCTAGACTATCAGCGGAGTCGATAACAAAGGATTAATCATTCCTGGAAATATACCACCTAATGTAGTTCCAGAGGTAATTCAAAAAAATATGCTAATTCATAACTCGATAATTTCTGTTCGCATAGATTTTTACGAGTAATGCCATCTCCCAAAGAAATTTAGTTTTGACCTGATTTTTCTGGCTTTTAGGAGAGATCTAGAGAAGATAATCAAACCCCCGCTCAAAGACAAGCTGCTGCTAAGTTAGCTCTTCGGAAACAACTGGAGAAAACACTGTTACAGGTAGGTTGTAGTCATCTGAGAAATTTTATTAGTATGCTATAATATAATCTGCAGTGTAAACCTAAACTTGGTCTTGAGATGGTAAAGAAATGCCTGGTGACCTCGTAGAAGATGAACACTTTCAAATTTGAAAAACTCGCCAAGGTTTTTGAAATCATAAAACGGCTTTACTGTGGAATTGGGGCCAGTTTGGAAACGTTTCTTACGTATATATCCAAATTATTCAATCACTTACCAGTAGATAAAAGGTCTCCAAATATGACCAACGTACAATTCAAGAAAGTAGTTAGAAATTTGCTAGCTGATAGACCCTATTATAGCTTGCAAGAATATTTTAATGAATCATTTTAAAACGTGTATTCCATTTTATATTAATTTTCATTGTATTTGTACCTGTTTTATTCAAACCTTTATTAATTGCCAGTTTTTATCTATACACCATTGGTTATGCTTATATTTATACCTACAAATCTTTGTCGATGGGATACAAAATCTTCTGACAAAGTGTATTTTGATTTGATTTGATCGATATAGTACGCAATCTTAACAATTTGCCATTTGGAATAAAAACTCTTCAAGTCTACAAACATTTGAGTGGAAATTGTCCAATTATTCAAAGTTATCTTGAATATTTCAACGTATGTTGCCATCATAATAACATTCTGATTCATCATTAGATATTATTGTATAACTGTTGTCATTTCAATGAGTGAAATAACCTGAAAAATTTGAATTTGAAAGTTCTGTTTATCTTTCACAAAGTGTTATTTAAAATAGTTTTTATACAGGGTGTATCCTGAATTAAATGATATAGATAAAATACTTTGTCTAATTTCCACCCACTTAATGAATTGATATTAATACGACCAAGGTTTCGGTTTTTACACCATTCTCAAGTATTTGTGTAAAAACCGAAACCTTGGTCATATTAATATCAATACATTAAGTAAGTGGAAATTAGACAAAGTATTTTATTTATATCATTCAATTGAAGATGAATTTCCACAAAATAAATAAGTCATCAATATCACAAATTGTATCCTGAATGATGTCATCAATTTCAGGTGGTGATTACTTGTCATATTTTATGAAACAAAGTTCAAATGAACGTGTGTCATAACTGGCTTCATTTCTGAATAAAGGGGAGTCAAAGTACTAAAAATATTGATCTTTTATTAATAGGTTGAGCACCAACCACTCCGATCATAGTATATGGGCATCAATCTGCGATGCCACCCACTCCCATCGGAGTGTTGTGTATGCCTAACCTGTAAAGATCAGTATTCATTCGGCGTTGGTTAGAGGAAGTTTTAGCTGCACTGGTGTCGTTTTAAAAACATTTGTTGAGCACTAGTTATAGTTGGTTATGCAGTTTTTATTTTTTGTGTCGTCAAACATGGACGCCAAACCTGGACTTTCTGGATTGCAGAAAAAAGAACGTAATTTACATGTGTACAGTAGGATATCCTCACAGATGAAGAATTATTGCAGTGTTTAGAAGATAGCAGTGGTGACGAATATTTGGCAGAGTCTGAAGACGAATATCACTCCGAATCAGAAAGTGATTCAGATGCACATGGTGATACCCAGTTGTTAGGAAATATTCCAGTTTCCGTTGTAAATACAAATTCAGCTTTGACGAATGCGCAAAAGAAATTCAACTGGACAAAAACAGATACATTGAAAATGTTTACATTAAAAAAAAATCAAGAGCGATTCCGGGCAGAGGCAGACCTAGACCTATAGATTTTTTCAGACTTATAATTGACAACACGAATTGCAAAAAAAACAAATGAAACGTAACTGCATCCGAGAGTATCTCAAAAATATGGTCGGCAGTCAACCTGTTAACAACTCAAAAATTTTTTCGCCAATTTCAATAAAATTAGGTGCCTCTAACGAGGAATTTCATGAAATTAGATTACGGATAATGATTACAGTGGCGTCACAAAGGGTTATCTAATTGATATTTATGGTGAAAGTCATTGTACGCCACTGTTTTTCTCCAAGTTTGATACCTCCATCAGATTGAACAATTAATAAAAAAAATTTGAAGTTAATTTTTTTTTTGCAAATGTACTAAATTGAAAATATACACAACTTCTGGCAGACACATTGCCAGAATTGTTAGAGAAAGTACCTTTGCTAGTAAGCCAAGCAGACAAACTATGTGGTTTATGCACGGCAGGCACCTGCTCATTTCAGTGTATCCGCTCATGACTATCTTGGGGGTCATGGGGCACCTCAACCATGGTCACCTAGATCTCCAGACTTTAACCCTGTGAATTATTTATTTTGGGAATATCTTGAATCACTTGTTTATACGACACCAGTTGTCGATGAAAATAACTTGAGAAATAGATTTATGCGTAATTCTAATATCATACGCAACACCCCAGGAATTTATGAACGTGTGCGGCACTCGATGATGAGAAGTCTTCATGCTTGTATCGCAAGTCAAGGTTCTCATTTTGAACATCTGATATAATAATTTTTCTTTATTATCTATGCTGTTCTTCGAATGAACTATGAATGAATTAACTAGAATTTTGATTATGTCTTCCATCTACAATCCAAACTGATTTTCATTTCAAAATTTGTCCAAATGGCGTCGAATATCAAAACACATTTTTCAACTTTCATGATGCGTAATCCCCAATTCAATGCCACTGGCTCTGATTCAATAAAGTTTAGCTATTTCAAATAATATCAAACTTGCGAAAACATTGGCGTACAATGTTTTTTTACCATAAATATCAGTCCAGTAACTCTCTTTGATACCACTGGAATCAAAATTTCTAACCTGATTTCATGAAAAAATGGCCGTTATTACTTATAACAAACACATGTAGTTTAATCAAAATCAGCGAAAATGATTGCTCGTTATTGATGAAAGAATTTTTTTTAGTAAAACTGAAACAGCCTGTTAATCGAAAACGGAACAAGTTAGGATACACGTTTATATGAAGTTTTTTCATGAAATATGACAAGTAATAACCGCCTGTAATTAATGAATGACATCATTTAAGATTCCTCCTCTATATTGAAATTACACTAAAGGTTCAAGAGGAACTTGAAATTAATATTAACTAGTGTAATATAATAAATACTCTTGAAAAAATTACTTTTTCTGTTAATCACTGGCTTCCCCTTATGCTGAAGTTGTTGAAATCGAAACTTGTGTGAGCTGAGGATTATGCAATTTCTAGCATACATAAGGGGAAAGTTCCTCAATTTGGGTTATTAAAGCAAATGCAAGTTTGAACAAAATAAAGTTGAGTTGAATTCATGAGTTTTTCAAATTCACTTTGAAAAGTATTCAAATTGATGTTTTAAATGTTGGGTTTTAATTTTTAAAGGGATTTGTTTCTAATTCACATATTGGCAACAGCGCCTATATCAAGTTGAAATACATTATACAAACCTAGATATTCTACTTTAAAAAAGGAAAGTTATCTTTATAAATCAACAATTAAGGCAAAATTTAAATTATAGTTCAATACCACCTCCACAAACCACATAAACAACAGTTGTTTTGTTATTTATTTATATAGAGGAAGGTAGGTTAGGTGTACAGAATGTCTCAGAACTTGGAACATAAGTAAACAGAACAGCACGCCTCTGAAATATGTCATCTTTGGTTGTCTCATTCAGGTAACAGATTCATTGTCCTTCATTAGCTATAACCGATGTTGCCAAATGGTGAAATAGAAACGAATCCCTTTAAATGTTGAGGAACATTCCCCATTGGAAATAAAAATTCAAGATTATCAATTTCCACAATCATAACATTTCAGATACCAATATCTGTCGTGGTCTTCAGAGTTTAACAGTTTTCTCGTCTTTTGATACTTGTTTTCTAATATAGATGGTATTTTTATAGTACTGTTATTTCTAGATTCCTCCTCCAAAGCCCCCACCTCCAGAAATGCATTTCATACCAAATCCAAGCAATACGGAATTCATTTACTTGGTAGGATTGGAACACGTTGTTGATTTTCTCACCAAAGAAACGAAAATGCCAATGCCGCCCCAACCGGTGGCATGTAGCCAATGCCAGTCAGACTTCACTCCTGTTTGGAAATGGGAAACCAGTAAAAGAACCAAAGGTGAGTTTTTTATGCCTAAGGGCAGATTCATTTTAGATCACATTCCATCTCTATAAAAAAAATTGTGGAAAACTTCCGAAGCAAGGAAAACACGTATTCAAAAAACATTTAATGTAAGATTTCCATTGGAAAGTTTACATCACAATAAAAACAGTTGAGACAAAACTTCAGTGTTGGATAGATCGGGATCATATAAGTTGGCTTGTGGTTCGTGTCCAAAATTTTATATCGGACAAACCGGAAGAACTTTTTCCAAAAGAATAAAAGAACATTGAAGTAGTTTTTTGAATGGAAAGACCAATTCAATATTTGTTAAACATCTTTTGAAAGTTTAACCATGAATATGACGAATTGCATTTGGAAGAGAAACGTTCGAAATTTTACCTTTTAGAATGTTTAGAAATCACTAGATGTAAAAATTCGGGATTATTGCTCAATGACCAAATATATTTGAATCATTCCCCTTTATTGAATTCAGTTTGCAAAGAGGAATTTGGTAATTAGGACAGGTTTTGAAATTAGATAAAATGATAGTTCAGGTAATGAATTTATCATGTAGAAATTTGGCTGGTAGTAATATTCATAATGATTCAAATTACTATAAAACCACAACATAGAATTTGTAAAAACAGTGTTGTGACGCCCACAACATATTTTTACAAGGAAGAAAGCAATGTGGTGTATTATCTGTAAATGTATCTTTTTTTTATGTCTATGTTTGTGACGTATCCTGTACAATTATGTAATTATCTTTGAAAGAAATACAAGTTTTTTTTTTATATATCAAAGGAGAGCTACATTCTCTATTCTCATCATTCTTGTTTACAAACATGAAATAATTAAGTACATATTTTTTAAATGTTCTAACAAAAATAAACCTGAAAAAGAAAAAATATAATTTCTGCAAAATAAGTTTATGTCAACCTCAAGAGCTTTGAAGAGGTCATGTTTCATATTGAAATTTCATTTACTTCAAATTTGTCAAATATTCCTCTATCTTTAAACATAAATATTAAACATTTGCATTTACTCTACATGATTCTTTTACATTTAAGGCAAACCGTTACATTATTGCCATTTCTCAATTATGAAAAATTTGTTGTATCTGACTATTCAATGCGAATAAGATGAAATAAGCGATTTTTTAAAGTATTTGACCTATAGTGCAGAAAATAAATAAAAATTGTGAATGCAAATGAAGTTTTCTATCATTTACAGGCATCAAATCAGTCATTTGTGAACAATGTGTGACCAACAACGTCAAGAAAGCCTTGAAGGCCGAACACACAAATAGGTTGAAGACTGCTTTTGTCAAAGCGCTGCAACAGGAGCAAGAAATAGAGCAGCGACTCGCACAAGTGAGTACGGTCATTATTTATTCCTTTAATCCATTAATTCACTTATTTAATTTATTAAATGCCCGATTACAAATTATAATAATAATAATAATATGCTTTATTATCATAAGACATAATCTTGTAGACAAAGCTTGGGTAGTACATACTTGAAAAAATGCAATACATACCAACTGAAATTAAAATAAAAATATAAATGATGCATGGGTACAAACTATGTTAAAATGGAGGATATAAAAGATATGTATATATAAAAGAGTAAAAGTCAATTTTATAAAAGAGTAGACATAAAAAGTAACAACTTAAGAGCTCTTTAATAAAGTAAAGATAAAAAATATGCATAAGCTATCGTTAAAATATTCATCCAAAGTATAATAGGGTCTATCAGATAGAAATTGTTTGACTAACTTCCTGAATTGGAAGTCATTTATATTGGCAGATCTAATGTCCATAGGCAAATGATTGTACATTTTTCCACCGTTGTAAAATATGGAGTTTCTGGTAATGTTTTCAGTTGGCACAGTGAGTTTCAGAGTGTGTCTGCGGTTTTGGGTGTTAAAATGGGAAGAGGGTGCAGCAAAATTTAATATATGCTTATTTATTAAACACAGATTCCAGTATAAATAATGCAGTTGCCGTTGAATTTTATGTTTTTTGAAGAAGGTTTTACAGGAGTCTCTTGGTTTAAGGTTTCCTATATACCTTATTGCCCTTTTCTGTAAAATTAGTAGACTTTTGAATAAAGTTGGAGTGCATGTTCCCCAAAATGGTATTCCGTAGCGTAAGTGAGAATCTATGAGTGCAAAGTACGCCATCTTTGCAGTGCTGAACCCCAATTTTTTATAAATCACTCTAACCGCATAACAGCCAGAGGAGACTTTTCTAGTGAGTTGTTTAATGTGATCCACAAACTTTAAATTCTGGTCAAAGAAGACTCCTAGAAATTTAGTGTTATTTTTAGATTCCAGTGATCTGTCTTCAAAAAAAAGTTCGTTGATTGAGCATCTAAATGATAATAAATTTGTTTTAGTTAAGTTATAAGATAAAATGTTTGAATCACACCATACTTTAACTTTTTTCAAGTCGGCAGAGATTATTTTGTGCAACTCACAAGTGTTTTTATTATTCCAATGTATGGTAGTGTCATCTGCAAATAAGGTGAACTTCCCAGAAATATTAAGCTTTGTGAGGTCATTAATATATAATAAGAAAAGAATGGGACCTAATACAGAACTTTGTGGAACTCCAGAATTAATTTCCCTTTTTTTTGAAAGTTGAGTTTGACCATTTGTGTCCGTCCCATTAAGTAGGAATCGAACCATTTGTGAGTTACTCCTATGCATCCATATTGCATATTGGAGCTTTCTCAGCAATATTTTGTGATCAACGAAGTTGAATGCCTTTGACAGGTCACAAAATACTGCGGCAGTCTTTTCACCGACATTCATCTCGGAATAAACTTTATTCAGAAATGACAAAATAGCATCGTGCGTATTTTTATTATTCTGGAAGCCAAATTGATTTTCACTATTTGTTGTTGAGTACAGTATAAATAACATTAACTTATTCATACAAAATTAACTTGCAAGTAGAAATGAACAGATTCAAGCAATATAGTAGAATGGCAATAATGAATGAGTGGATGTGCAATAAGTGAGTCTATTGACATTTATTATCTGAGTAAGTGTGAAGCTAACTAGAATTTTGCTCTGTTCCATGAGAAGAATCCAAGATCGGCTTTATTATACAATTAAAGCACATTTGAGTTGATGTTTGAAAAGGGCATTATTTGTTATAATCAAGCTATAAGTATTCTTTGTGATAACAGTTTCAATCTTTTGTTTGAAGGTGATTGACAATGTTTCATGATGAATTTCACTAGTTCGGACTTCTACTGTCTGATATATAAAAATGATTTCGCCGGCCGCTCCTGCCCCCCCGCCGCCGCAACCGACGCCCCCTCCTCCTCGAAGCTCGCACAGCTCCAGCCACTCATCTTCCTGCGCACAGGAAAAATATACGCAGCAACAGAACGCGGCAACTATGCAAGCTATACATCAGCAGTTACTAAGAAGTGAGTATTTACCGCTTTGTTTTGTTAACGGATTCAAATATTATTCATCAAATAGAGGCACAATGATACAAAAAGATGATGGAAATGCTAGCACCAGAATTTCATAACACTCGACTAACACAAATATTTCACTGTGCTGTCTCTCTATTCACTTGCTATTCGCTCTGCAATCCGCTGTCCACAAACACAATACCCGCGGGGCCAATAAAATCAGAGTACCTAGATATAGACTTGCTAAATCTTCCAAAAACTCACTCAACTACAAACTATATAATGTGCTACCATATAAGTTAAAAAATGTAACCATGTATACGTTTGAATTTACTATTAAACTCTTCTTGACGGACGCTTTCTACTCACTAGAGGAATATGAAACTTGTGTGATAAACGGGGGCTTGATGACGTATACTCGCTGAGCAGTCATAAATCCAACCTAAACTAATAGCCTCACTTGTATGTATCTATGTTTAATCTTAATATTAACACTTGATTTTAACTAGTTTTTTTTGTAACTTATGCACTTTATCTAATATATAAAAATGGATGTTTGTTGGTTGGTTGGTTGGTAAGTGATAAACTTCTACATCGCTCAACCGATCGTGATGAAACTTGACATGTATAAGTAATTTTTCATAGAGAAGGTTTTTAGGCTATCAATTTTTCTGGAATTTGCCACTAGATGGCGCTGTAGAACAATTTTTTGAAAGCACTGTTCTATAACATTGTCGCGGCTGTCAAAACATTGGAACAGCCGCGATAATTTCTTTAATAGTCTTTGTGGCATTCGCTACTTACTTCAAATTCATCTCGAACCAAGTCAGACAAACGCGCGTGCCGCGGACTGTTGGTTAGTTTCTACCTTGCTTTATATTTTAAATCTTTTTTTAAAGAAAATATCAAATGTTTCAACCATTTTGAAAATGTCGAGAGGAGTTGTTTAGATAATTATAGGCTTTCGCAAAATCATTACACATATTCGACAAGAAATAAATCATAACAAAAAATTTTCCTTGGCATCTTCAGACCTTTGCGAAGCAATCGAACACATTTACACGAGCCTATAACATCCTTTGTTATAATAATCAAAGTTCTGATAACCACTCTCCGGTGTCTATTTACATGTACCGAACATAACTAGTATTTGTGCATTTGGCATAGATGCTGTCAGAAAATACTTTTTGTGATAGCAGGAATACTTGTCGTCACATCACATCATCATCAATAATGTGAGAACCTTTCGAAAGAAGGAAGATAGTAATTGAGTTGAAAAAAATAAACTCAACAAAGATGGTAGATCATGCAGAAAAGTTACTTTCAGATACAAACTCTCTCCAAAACTGCATTAGATATTATTCATAGGATTACGACATAGTAATAATAATAATAATAATAATTGTAATTTATTGAACAAAATTACAATTTTGTTCAAATGGTTATCGACCGAAGTCCTTCCGCTTGTGTAACAAAATTGCTTTCAAATAACATAGCTTATTCTACAATATGAAAAATATATATATGGATATAAAAATGAACAAACAAAACAATTTCATTGATAAAGTTGTGTTAATTTTTCTAACAGTGTTTCTGTTGGGTGTCAATGTCGTACTCTTGCATGGGGGTTTCTAGTCACAGCATACTTTGTGATGATTTCTAAATTGTCATTTCTAGCAAACTTCTGAGTAAGTGACGGTAGTCTTTCCTCGATAGGGATAATACCAGTGAGTTGGTACAGCAGAGGGTTTGGAGGGTTGTGTTTGGGGTTATTGGGATGCCTTAATCTGGTTATTTTCCTTATAGCCGTTGTTTCCGATACTTTAACTGTTTTCAAGGCCCTTTGATATTGAGAAACAGTGGGTGCGAGTATTCAATAAGTGGAAGACAGATTAGTTTATATATTCGGCTTCCTGTTGATATGTTTGCACCTGCTCCCGGAATTGTCAAACTTGTGAAATATGCGGCTCTTGCAATTACTTTCTTTTTTTTCTTGTCATTGACGTGGCTGTTGAAATTTAATCTGGAATCAAGAGCAACACCTAGGTAATCAACTGTCGATTTGGTATGTAAGATATGTTGGAAAACGTTGATTGTTGGAGGAGTTGCGGAATTCCGATGATTAAATATGATGAACTGAGACTCAGATGGGTTTGGCTGGAGCCTCCATTTATTGAACCAGTTATTTGTTATTGTTGCAAGATGTTCCAAATTGTTAATAACTTTGTCTAGCGTTTGATCGTGTGCAATTGGAGCGGTGTCATCTGCATACTGGAGAATATATGCTTCACGCCTGAAGTGGTTGATATTCTTTTGTTGGTGATGATAAATATCAGAGCTGTATAAGTTATATAACAATGGTGAGAGCGGTGAACCCTGTGGAACTCCCTGTTCTGGGATAAATTCATTTGAAAAACTACTCAGTATTTTAACTCTCAGTTTTCTGTCAATTAGCAGATTCCTAATTGTATGTACTACATAGTTTGGACAACCCAGTNTGTTATGAGGGAAACATAAAGAAAACGTTATTATAATCAGTCAGTCTTAATTTTTTTATCTTTAAATCACAACGTTATGCAGTCTTCCACATTTTTACTTATTGATAATCAACAAATCAACATAACAACCCCTTATTTAAAAAAAATATTAATTGCACTTCAAAAATACTTAAAATAGATGAGGTGTTTATTTGAGTAGGTGTAGATTATTTTTTTGAATATTGATGGTTTTTCAAAAATATTAAACATAAAATTACTTATTTAAGTTGTTACCTAATATCACTATAGGTACTTAATATTTATGTAATAAACAAAGTAAATCACTAAGTAAGTCACAACATGATTAGGCACGTGGAAATGGCAAAACGTCTTTGTCGCTTGTATGTCACAACGCGAGTATTCCCGAATGCAGTTTCGGTTTCGGTCGTAGTTTCGCAGGTTCGCAACCGAAACCCGTTATTTTGCCGAAACTCGACTGAAACCGAACTTTCGGTCGGACACTAAATATAATTATAATGTAGATGGAAGTCCTTTTTTTCTTGTCCATCACTACACCCAAATCGGTTACAAATGGCCCTAGGTGGCTTCCTTGTGGTAAACCTGATAGAACAAAGTGATACAATATAAAATTTCACTTACAGGGAACACTATCATCTTCAATGGTAGACTTCGAAGTTTTGGAATAAGACACTTACCTTATTACCTCATAATAATAATGATAATCATCTCTTCATTTACTCAGATTGATTTGTATAACCACACACACACAGCAGAAGTACAAATGAAAAAGAGGAAAACGTCAATGTACAATATTGAAAAGAAATAAAACTACACGAAATAGATAGTGTCACAAAGTTATAAATTAAAAAATGTGTAAAAAATAAAATAAATTATATCTATATACACACATATATACATA
>NW_019292186.1:3014-28600 GCF_000500325.1 Leptinotarsa decemlineata | reverse complement strand
GAGTGAACCAGAAGCTCAATAAAAGTCATCAATACTGTAGCAGTTCTTTGACAGAAGAAGTTGCTTCAGTCTTGATTTAAAAATGTGTACATTTTCAGAATTTCTGATATTGTCGGGGAGTTTATTAAAAAGTTTGCAGCCTTGAAACTCAAAACTTCTTTGAAAAAGAGCAGTGCGATGTTGACTAGGTAATAATAAGTGGGCATTCTGAGTAGAGTGATTATGATAGGCTCTGTTAGCAGCTAAAGTGTTTCTATTTCGATAGATATATGTGCAAGCTTCCATCACCCCTTTCAATTCGGTTTTTTGTAAATATTCCACGAATAAACTTGCATTATTATTATTTGCAATCCCTAACTATGAACACATTTCTTGCTATATAACGAGAATTCAAGTTCTATTTGCAATTGAATGAAATGATTAAAAGACTGAATGAACATTAAAATTATTATTTTATATCCATCTTTAATGTGTTTACTAGATTTTAGATTTTTGTGTTTTTCTTCTACTGAGTAGCAAACTTTTTTTGTTTGCAGATCTCTCGGGCGGCGTTCCCTCCTCAGCCGCGCACATGCTCCAGTTCTCCCCTCTCCTATACCCTTACCAGTTAGTGATGGCTCAGGCTGCTGCCAGCGGCAAGAGCAACCCCCCCGCCAACCTGGCCGACATACAACGAGCCGCCGATCTCCACCGGCAGTACCTGCTCGACATGATCCCTCCGGCCCCCCAGCAGCGTCACAACTGGAAAACATGATACATGAACGAGTATGGTGATAAAACTTAATTATTTATTGCGATTGAATGGATCGGGGCGAGCGAAGCTCGACCGGTGGATGTGATTCGTTCGTTATTACTATTATTATAATGACTACTAGATCCCATTCAATGTGGATTTTAGTGTAATGTATTGTGCGATCTGGATATTTCACGGGGAGAATCGGAACGAATATCGCTCTGTCAGAGTTCTGTTGCGCCTTGATTGGTATTTATAATTCACTGAGAAGGGTTGCTCTAAAGCTATTTCAATCAGGTCTATTCATGGGGTTTTCGTTGAAGGTAAGAGATGAGAGTAGGTTATATCGGAGCAGAGTTTTCATTTTTTTCAATACTATTAAATGATAGCGTGTTTTTCTTTGGTCCCACAGATATACGTATCTTTGGAAACAAAGTTATACACAAAAGACTGGAAAATATCAAATGGTATTTTTGACTGTATCTTCTTTATCTGCAGAGATATTGAGAAAATCTGATAGACCTGTCTCACAGCCATTTTCAATCAATCAAATATTATCTGAAGATAATAACATTGTGTGGATAAAGTCTTATAATCATTATCAGTCCAATGGCGAAAGTCTTTTAGAAAACATGCAAATAAATTGGACAATTACGATATAAATAAAAATGAAGATGTGAAATATAGAAAGCTTGATTGGATCGAAGATAATTGCGCACAAATTTAAAACATAAAATGCAGACGCAAATAACATTAAACTAAAAAAGAATGATTTGGACATGAACAGAGAACATCATTATGATTCTCCCGAACTGTATGAGAGGCCCTATTATCAAGTAGCATTTCAACATAGTTTTTCAAATAATAATAATGATTTATTATTTTCCATAACATAAAATATTATTCTATTGTACACAACTGGCAACGCAGATTATTGAATACAGACCGGTAATCATGCCAATATTTTTGAGAGTTGCCAATTTGATAATCATCAAATGAATTTTCATTTTGTTATTATGGCCTGAATAATTGTATGAATATAGGCAATATATCCCTTTATACATCGAAATGAGCATCTTTGTGAAACATATATTTTTCAACGGATTAGAATGTTTTTTTTTCATTGGGTAGACATTCGACAATTCTACTAAAATACACATTGCTTGAACGAGTCTTTGTTTTGATTACCAACTTTCATTATTTTTCAATGACACAAATAGAAAAAATATTAGCGATTTTTTAAAGTCTTAGCATACCTCCGAATTCACCTAGTTTCGAAATGGTTTATGTCAAAGTTATGTCAAAATGAGTTTGTAATTAAAAGTTATAAGGGAATAAAATTCAGCAGGTATTGGTTTATTATTATCAGGAATTTCCTCGAGATCTGTTCAGTATTATAAAAGTTCTAGGTAAAGAAATAATTAAAATATATCATTTAATATCGTTCAGTGCCTTTACTTATAGCTTTTTTGAACATATTTTGATAGAATTCTGGTGGTAAACCAAAACCTGCTGATTCCAGTGGATTAATCAGAATTTTTATGCAAATTATAAAGTTGGACTAGTGGGGTAATTGAATAGCACATTTTTAAAAGTCCATTCCCTTATAACTTGTTTAATGACAAACGCATTTTGACATAAAACATTTCAAAACTATGTCAATGCAATGGTGTGGTTATATTTTTTCCAAAAAATCGTAAATAATTTTTTTCAATTTTTGACATTTAAAAATAATGAAAGTTTGTACTCAAAATAAAGTCTCTTCAAAGAAANAAATCGCTTAAGATTTAAGATTATTTTTTCAATAAAAGTTGACTGGTTTTATTACAAAGAAATGTGCTATTGTCAACTTTATGTGACTTCTTTTGTAAACTACTCACAGTAGTGGGCGCTATTTTAATTTAAATTTACTATTTAATTTGACAGTTTGATCATTTATAGATTTATAATATATTGAGGCGTAACAGAACTATAACGGAAAGTGATTTCTATGGAGTGATATATTTCTATTTTTTCTATCCTGCTTTTTGGGGGGGTTTCGTTCTAGTCTTTGATTTTTAGTACTGACATGTTTTTTTTTTTATTTAGTTTCAATTTTGGAGATTTTTTCTATAAGGTTTTCTTCCATAGATTTACATGTCGTATACTTATCCTGCTCTTTACGTTGAATAAAAATTGATCTCGCTTGAAATATTTTATTGAATATATTTGAGAAGATGATCAGTTTACAAAATATATTATAATGGCTTAGGGAAAATCCTGTTTAAGTTCTAAAACTGCAGGTAAGTTACTGGAATTATTTTCACCATGGGTCAAAGATATCAGTATCAATTGTAAGTTCAATAATGAAAATAATACCATCTGGGAAATAGTAAACAGCACAACTGGTCAAATATAATGGCAGTTTAGTCATTATTCTTTGTATAACTGTACCAAAGAACTCGATTTCTCCACATCTGCCAGTGTAACCTCAAAAGTGTCGACAATAATCGATTAGATGGGTATATTGAGCCTAGTATTCGAAACATTGAATATTACTGGAGTTTTTTCCCAACACCAAATCGTTATTTTTAACACCTCGACACGTGTTTCGATCAGCAAGTGATCATCTTCAAAGAGGAAGATTAAAACTAGAAACTAATGCGAGCTAACCCTATTAAAAAAAAACTCCAGTAATATTCATTACTACACCAAAGGTTCCAAACAGTGCATCATAAGAATTCGAAACATTGCCAATCTAGTTAGTTTGTATGGAATTGGAGGTGTTAAAAAAAAGACTTCAGATTCTTCAGTTAATGAAATATCAAATTATATATCGAAACCTACCATTACATTTACATTACATTTAGTGATCAAATCTCTAATTGAGCTATAACTTTGGCAAGATATTTGAATTAATTGTCAATATTTCACTTTTGAATTTCCATAGAGATTACAAGGTAATGTTTATATTGCCATTTTTTTTGAAGAATAAAGATACTGGCACATAATACTTGCATAAGTACATTTATGAACTTACACAAGTCCAAGTCAAATTATTGGATTTGTTCTGATTCATTTCTTGTTGGTGTAGCAGTTCCTCAAGGGTCAATACTGGGACTTACACTGTTTGATGTAGAGTGTGAAAAATTGTAACAAAAGGGCTGTTTTCTCGTAGTTGGTTTGGAAAGAAGAGTTTGGATCCTTCGATTTTTATTTGCAAAGGGGAAATATATTCAACCTTAGAACTTCCACCTCCTCAGCGGGGTGTGAAACAAACCTTGAATGGGAAAAAAGTTTTTGGCCTTCCACTTCTCCATCTTGATACAAAAAATGTGGGAATCCTTCGAAGAAAGGAAGCATAGCATAGCATAGCTAGAAATAGCTGTTTCGAGATGGTTTTTTCTTCCAGCTTGTGTCAGAAAGTTACTTCTTTGCATGATCTACATATCTTTGTATAGAGTTAATTTTCGAAGTTTTCTCCATCAAGATGACGAAGTAGAAGGCCAAAAACTTTCTTTCCCAAAAATTAATCTCTCCTAAAAATATACCCTTTCAATTTAAACGCTTGAATATTGAACGAGGTTGGGGGTCAATTTGTATCTCTTTTAAAAGGTCATCTATTTCAACGCTTCCTAATTTTTTTTATTTATTGCCCCAAAAAGTCCAAACGAAGGAAGTTACTCTGTATCAACTTTTAACCAAAAGACTTGTGATGCCGGTGTTATGAATGAAAGTGTCATTCCTTCTAAGCACAGCTTACAACGTGTGATATAACTATATAAGCAAACAGGTAACAAAACTTGTTATAAAACTTCACCTGCTGATTAGTGTGTGAATATTGTCCTATTGCAAGTCTGGAGAAGGACTGTTGAAGCTTACTTCCACATCAAATGCAGTAGTTATAAACGTATTTTCTCTCCACTTTTCTCATATCAGAAATTTAATTGAAAATTAGAAGATAATGACAAAGGAATGGCAGTATAATTGTTCTCAACTGAGTAAACATATCTCTGCATGACATACGTTCGTGTACTCCCATCATGCATCTGATCATTTTTTTTTTGATAATGAATACATTTCTATAATGTGCTGACACTTCCTGAATCTGTCACAGAGTAGAGAAATACCGAGAAGACTGCTAGACACTACACATTGAGTTAGAGAGATGAATACCAGATCATATTCCACTATGTTTATCTAGGGTCGGAGTTTAATCTGATCTGGTCGGTAGCCGGTCGGTTCGACGTGGGTGCTTTGTTCACTCACTCAAATTGACCGCCGTGTTGGTCGATGGTTCAAGCCCCAGGTTGAACGATCGATTTTCACTTGCTATCGTCCAACCCGTGTTAGGAATCACACGTTAAAAGGTAAGACCTCGTTAGTCCTTAGTTCGAACAATTTTCGACTTCTGAGGGTTGTCGTTCGTAGTGGTGCGACAGCTGCTTAACGTAAAACAGATTTTTTTTTTCAACAGATCTGTTTGGTCAAAAGTGTTAACTCTTTTGTAGAAATCAATGTTGCTGTTTTTTGTCATTAGTCTGCTTTTATAATAATGGCATCACATTCTATTTTGGAATTTCAGACTAATTTCTTGATATTTTGGGTATATAATTTTTCACAACCCAAAAGTAAATTAAGGGCAAAGTAAAGTAAGTAAATTTTGTCAATCAATTGAGATGACAAAAGTTGTCTTGATAGTAAAAATTGTAGTGGTAGTTAAAATGTGATGCATTCTGGCACAAGAAAGTTAACCATAAAGTTAATGAACAATGATTGAAAACATCTTTTGAGACTACGAACATTTCAATAACTTGTCATTTTACATCTGTCAAACCAGAAAACTCTTGAGGTTTTTTAAAAATATTTTGAACATTTTTATCATTAAACAATGAATTTGCCAGCTGTAGATTGATAATAGGTACTATTAATATAATTCATAATATAATTCACGAGAACAAATAAACTTTATTTTGGAAACTTGATTCCTGGGTTCTTTATTATTCCCAACTTTTGTGAATGTACTAAATGTGGAAGAAAACCTTCGGTAATTTCCAATAATCTGAAATGAAAACAGTTGTTTATTCCTATGAGGCAGCCATTTGAATTCATGTTGATTCTTTGCTTCGGCTGATGTGTATAAAACTAGGTGTTTGGAAAGTTTACCCCATAGGCGACTCTAAGAAGCTTTCCACCACGTCTATGTCGACTGTCTCTAAGGCTTGAAAAGTGTTGAAGAATGTCATCATAGTCGTAGCTAATGTGGAGGGGAAAACTTGTTAGATAATGAAATTACGTGATTTGTATATTGTTATTGATTTGATACTGTAACTTTTATA
Source organism: Leptinotarsa decemlineata (assembly GCF_000500325.1). Taxonomy (NCBI): domain Eukaryota; kingdom Metazoa; phylum Arthropoda; class Insecta; order Coleoptera; family Chrysomelidae; genus Leptinotarsa; species Leptinotarsa decemlineata. The sequence continues at coordinate 22,549 of NW_019292186.1, read as the reverse complement.
AGCACACTTTTGCATTTATATTTGATGTCAGCAGTATCGAATCCAGGAGGCTTATCTTAGTAGTATAATGATTGTAAATAGATGTTTTTACGATTGTACATTTATTGATAATTTTTTAGAATTATTGGTGCATATGCTCATTCAAATTAATATAAGGTGTTCCAACATTATTGCTTTCTTATTCATATGTAGACCCAAAACTGTACCTTTTCCACACGTTTTTTTAATGAAAATCGTTTATTCTTTTATGAACAAATTTACTTCAGCAGGCCTTGGAAAAATGTAATGACATGCTTTTGAGTCGTCCGGCTTTGGTCCTGGAGAATCCGTACAACATAATACATTACAGTAAACATTGTTTCTTTGACGAACGTTATATTTTCTGAATAAGAAAATTATCTATTAGTTGAAATATATTCATTTTCCATAAAAATTGGCATCCAATATCAGTAGAGGGTGTAAATTTTCCCTCTCCCACTTGTAAAATCAATCCTTATTTTGATTCAGAAGAAATATTACACAACATGCCAGCTTGTACAACTACAAAAAACTACAAACTTGAATCTTGCATCATTCTTGGATGCAACAATCAGAGAACAATACAAATTTCATACAGATACAAATGCTTTTGCTTTTGTATCTGTAGAGTAGGGAGGGTGAGTGTAGACAGATCCACATGTGACCCATTGAGATCCTCCCGAGGAGTTGTCTTCCTAGGTCATCGCCCATCCTGTCCTTTTCAGGAAGGTGGACAGGTCACTAGGATACATCTCCTTTATATTGGCAGGTGTAGGCCAAGACTCGCCGAACACACACGATCTTTGGCAACCTTGAGGTGTCTCACGGTGGCCTCCGCGAATGTTTTGGAAGGTGCAGCGACATAACTGTCGTTGCGCGGCTTCTTCAACCTTCTTGGGGTTTCCTCTATGGAGGTGCACAAGTGAGGGAGCCTTCCTGCGGGGGCAGCCGGTTCCTTGCCTTTATTCAAGGCGGAGGTCTTGGCGCCCGCCGCAGAAAGTGCCCTTGCTGTTGGAGGTGGAGTGGGGGAGGAGGAGGGCGCACTTACAGTTGCTGCCACTCCTGCTTCTTTCTCCTTTTAGCCTCGGCGCCGCAAATGACCTTACGCCTTGGCCTTTGTATTACATCACAAGGGGATCTGCTATGTCCAGTCTCATTCCAAGCGGTAGATTGGGGTGGATGTTTCTGTTCATCCCCAGCCAGCGCCTTAGATTGAGGTGAGCACTTCTGTTCAGCCTCGGGATTGGTTTTTGTTGTTTTTGTTTTAGTGTCCGACCGAAACTGGTTTTTACGACCGAAACCGAATTTCGTCAACGGTCTCAGTTTCGGTCGAAACTGAAACTTCCTTACATGGACTATGTTTTGGGGGAGAAATAAAGAAAACGTTATTATAATCAGTCAGTCTTTATTGTTTTATCTTTAAATCACAACGTTATGGAGTCTTCGACATTTTTACTTATTGATAATCAACACAACAAGCCTTTAAGAAAATATATTAATTGAACCTTAAAAATACTTGAAATAGGTGTAACCTTTCTACACTCTTCAACAAAAGAGAAATAGTTTGATTTAATCAATAGGGTCCGGTTACAAATCAGAGATTGTCAGTTCAGTATAAAAATATAATAAATTCTTCCGTCCACGAGGACAGCAATAGGCTTGACAAAATGAACTAATAAAACTTAAACGGTACACTGACGAACAAGGAGTCGATTCATAAAAGTCTGGGCCCACTATATTCGATTATCACTCACCGTTGTCTGGTCCGACGATGGAGCTCACACAAGGTTGAAAATTGAGACAGCAGCCAACACCTTTCAGGTAGAAATCCGCCTAAATCTACTACACGAAGAGGTATGGATAATCAGCCAACACTAAATTAACGTTCAACAATCAATTGGTGGTTATAAAACCTGGATATGCAAACACCCATTTGTCGGAACTTTTTTATTTAAAATTGTCGTTGAGCATCAACCACTCTCCAGTTCGTTGCTCTCCCGACTGCCTTTAGTGCCTTTATTGTCTCTTCCCCTTCCTCCCGTCACCTCTGCGAAATATTCCCGTGGTGACAACATACACTGCGCGAAACAACTCTTAACTAGACAGGGGCAGCGTTCTACATAGGTGGGCTGTTTATTTGAGTATATGTAGATCCTTCTTTTGAATATTATTGATGGTTTTTCAAAAATATTAAACATAAAGTTACTTATTTGAGTTGTTACCTAATATCACAATAGGTACTTAATATTTCTGTAATAAACAAAGTAAATCACAAAGTAAGTCACGACAAGATTAAGCACGTGGACGGCAAAATGTCTTCGTCGCTTGTATGAAATTCAACGCGCCGAACATGACCGATCACTGTGCGGAAATTCCCGAATGCAGTTTCGGTCGTTGTTTCGGCAGGTTTGCCGCCGAAACCTAAACCCGTTTTTTTTGCCGAAACTCGACCGAAACCGAACTTTCGGTCGGATACGAGTTTGTTTCATTTATGTGTGTTCCCACGAGTAGCAAGGGAAGAGTTGGTCACCTCTGGCAGAGCCCCGCATTACCGGAGGTAGGCTGACAACAATGAGGTTTCGTCCGGTTCCCCAAGGGGATCGTTCGTGACCGCATATCACCCCGCGGCCATTCAGCTGTCGGCACGATTCCTTACACCTTAGCTTGGGTAAGCTGGTCCACTGTGGCATGTTTTGCATGGGAGGCTTTTGGAGAGTTTTAGTTCCCCTCACCCTACTTATTTCTGCCAGTGACCAGGAGTCCGGCGCCCCCGTCCGTAAGGTCACATTGGCTTCCCGGACAGGGCCTCCAGTCCCCTGGCTGTTCCCCTATCCGTCACCTGTGGATGCGCCCGATAGGTAGCCCAACCCACAGGATGCGGATACAAATGCTTTTGTGTTATGTTTGCATGTCCCCATTGACGGCAATTTATACAAATAACCGCATATTGACAGATCCAGAACTACATGGAATTTAACAAATTCTTATCTTAAAAAAATCACTTTATTGTGAAATTTTCAGTGAACAATTTTACAAAACCGCAAGACGTGTTTCGCTATATAGAATAGCTTCTTCAGGCATGATTGCGATGTTTTTTTTTGTCCAAAAATCACGAACAAGAAATGACGAGTGAGTAGGTGCATTATCGTAATGCAGAAGCTATGAATTGTTTTTTCACAATACCGGACGTTTTCTTCGTATCGTTTCTCGCAAGCCATGTGTAACTGGTTTTTTATTCTATTTAATTATTCATTTTTGACTTAGGTACCACCTATACGCTATGTATCGCAAATAGTGAATAAATATTATTATCATTATTAATACTCCTCACTAAGCCACGGTAATCGAAGAAAATTGAGCAAAACATTGACATTTGATTGAACTTGGCGTGCTTTTTTTGGTCTTAGGTCTCCTGGGCTGTTCCATTGGGACGATTGGACTTTGGTTTTGATGCGACCCTTTAAGCAAGTGGATCACCGTTGACGTCATTCAACAATTCCTGAGCGATGCTTATGCGACGGTTCTTTTGGTAAAAATTCAGCAATTTTGGAACGACCTTCGCTGCCACACGCTTCATGCCCAAATTTACAAAAAATTGCATGGCATGAGCTAACCGATATGCCCACATCCTCAACAACGTCTCTAATAGTGATGCGACGAGTCTTCATAACAATTTTCTCCACTTTCCAGGATTGGCTAACTCCAAAGCATTTATTCACCCTTCGAAACTTGATACCAAACAGTTGTTGGACTACAGTAGGGATGAACATGTCTAACAGGCCTTCTTACAGGTCACTGTCATTTGAATCATCATATGCAGAGACTCGGACTATCGGAAGACAGTGTTTGTCGCCTCTGTTTGGAAAATGATGAAACAGCAGATTACAAACGAGCTTCCATTGCCGCTTACATGGTTGAGAATCGCGGGAGTTATTTATCTACAATGCCTCATGATATTCTCTCTCAAATATTGTAATGTTGTTGATTCTATCTCATACACTTTAGACTTCAAATGACCCCATAGAAATAAATCTACAGGAGTGACGTCAGGAGACCTTGGTGGCCATTCTGTAGGACCTCTTCTGCCAATCCAGCGACCAGGAAAATAATCATCAAAAAATTGTCGCACTGGAGCTGCATAATGAGGAAGTGCACCATCCTGCTGAAAAACTATTTCGTTTTCAAATAAATTTATATTCTCCTCAATTGCCCAATTGAAGCACGGTATTATTCGATTCTCCAACATATCCAAATATTTATCAGTAGTCAAATTATCATCGATAAAAAAAGGTTCTATAATGTGGTCACCTGAAATTCCTGCCCAAACATTCAGTTTTTGAGGTCGTTGGGTATGAACTTCGACGGTATAAATGAGGATTCGTATCACTCCAATATCGACAATTTTGCCGATTCACCTTTCCATTCAAACTATATGTACATTCATCCGAAAAACAAATGTTCTACAAGAAATTCTGATGCAAGTTGATCCGCTCAGTGAGACTCTCACAAAACTCGATACGTCTATCGAAATTATCCTCGTTCAATTCATGAACTAGTCTAACCTTATATGAATGAAATTTGTACTTATGAAGGATTCTTAAAACATTTGTACGACTGATTCCTGATTCTCGAGATAACTTAGTAAGAGATTGCGAATTTTCCATTAGTCCAACGTGCCCTAAAACTGCAGTACAAATAGTTCATCATTGACAACTCCTGAACTGTTATGCTTTTTATTGTTAACAGATCCAGTTTCCATAAATTTGTTCAATAATTCCGAAACGTATTTGTGTCGTACATGATGATTATGATTATGACATGATGACTGGATGATTATCATTAAACATACGGGCAGCATCTCTAGCACTATTTCCATCCTGCTAGTACAAACTCACTATTTCAATATGTTCTCGAAGCGTATAAACCATTGCTTCTCAAGAATTCACAAAAACAGAATAACCAATTGTAACTTCACCTGGTAGGTAATCTTTATTGTAGAATGAGACAAATACAAAATGAAGAGAGTATCGAATTCAAACCTAACTAGGCAAAATAAGACTTTTTTGAAGTATACTTCACAAAAACAACTATGAAATCTAGGTGACAGATTGTACAGAAGTTCATTCAGGGTGGCTCGTTTTCAACCCAAACAATTTTTAGCTTCCAAACTATGAGCTTCAGCCCATAATGTATTCTACTTTGTTGAAATCTGTTCATCATGGAACATCTGATAATGCAAAACAATTGATCCATTAAAAAAAATGGTGACATTCTTTGGGGGTGTGATAGGGAAAGTTAGATCGAATGTGAATATGCCAAAATGTGCCCCCCTGTATACTATTGTTGAGGTGTTTTTTTATTTTCATCATGGAGCATCTGATAATGCGAAACAATATAGGGTGATCTATTTAGAAGGAATTGATGACATGCTCTGGGGGTGCGATATGGGAAGTAACATCAAATGTGAATATGTCAAAATGTGTCCCCCCTGTATATTATTGTTGAGGTGTTTTTTATTTTTACTGCAAATCATTGTACCAGGGTGGCTCGTTTTAAATGTACAACGCAAGGAATTCATTGAATGACAACTACTTCAGATATATGAAAAGGGCTTTAACTTAGTGATGAGTTTTAGTCATCTCGTAATGTAGTTTTGTTCTGGCGTGGTTAAAGTGTTTTCAATAGATTAATTTTTCGCTAGGGGTTCCAATCTTACCTATCACAGTCGTGTAGAGTAGGAATGGTGTTTTAATTTATTAATCCCACGCCAATATTCTGAATTTCTTTTAAGGTTCGTTCCAACCAGCGTCAGAAACAGTTTCTGCCAGTCAGGATTCTGCGCAGTAGTGTGATTGAGTTCCAACGTGAGTTTCCAACCATTAGTAAACTATCAGTTTTCTATTCCATCCAAGATTCAAACCTGTTCGAAATCTATCAGAATGGTTTGAGGATTATCTTATAACCATTAATCTGACGCATGCGTATTCCGTCTTACTGTTTTTGTTTTAAGTTCATGCAACTTGCAAACAACATAACCTGCAAAAATTGTTATGAAATAAATTATATATTTGCTGGCGCAGGAAAAATTAGGAATTCAAAGGAATTTCAAATTAATCAGAAACCAATTTTTAACAGACATGCGCGTTGACAACGATTTAAAAACTGTTGGAAATCTGTTGGTGACTCAAGGTTGGAACGAACCTTTAGTAAACTACTTCAGATTGCTTACTTACTCTCAAATAAATACTGCTTCAATATTTGAACTAGAAAGGTAATAGATGATCAATTCCAATAAAACTACATTTTCATATACGAGTGCATTTTATTTTAAGTATACTTCAAATTTCTCGAACTGATAAAACAACAGTGTTTGAAACATAGGAAGATGGCTCAAAACTCGTTATTTTTCTTTGTGGTTCGCCGCTCTCCTCATCGAATTTAAAATAGTTACATAAACACACTCAAGAGTCACATAAATCAACAATATAAAAAATATATAAAATGTTATTAAATAACCCGAAAATCAAACAAAACCGCTAGAACTATTCATGCTTAGGTATAACATTAACTTAGAACAGTTGAAAAATTGATGTTCGGTTTCAACTCTAACACCAACTGAAACATCGTTTAAATAATTGAACTAACATGAAACCAAACCTCAACTTCTGGTGATGACTTTCCATTACTCTTATTGTCAGATTTCCGAGTATACACAGGGAATTTCATTCAAAAATTCTACAATCTACAAGTGATTACGAAACTAGATAATATATTTGAATTCTGCAGAAGCTAATGAACTGACAAGAATGATGACTGGACATCAATAAAAAAAAGTTCAATCCTTACGAAGCAAATATCACAGTCTTTGCAGAATTGAAATATACATTCGAGTTGCGACATTCTTTGTGGGAGTTTTCAAGTGAAATTTCCTGCATCATTTCAGTATATTTTTTTTCAAGAAAGTTGGCAACACGATATTACGTTAATGAGAAAAGATCGACTTCTTCGAAGCAGATTTCTTTTCTAGAATACCGGGTAAGGATGTGTAGCACTTCGAATTTTGTGTGCTACAACTTCAGACCTACATTGTAACGATAGGCGCTTGTTTAACATATGTACGCTAGCAACAATGTGTCCGTTTTGCTTTGTTTCTCATCACAGCTAGTTACAGTACACACAACCAGATGACTACAAGATAGTGAACTCTCTGTACATACTCCTTGGCAATTGTTTCATTTCATCTAGCGATTCTATTACCTTCATCACAAAAAACATAATATGAACACGAAAGTGACGTTTTTTACAACACTTTTCAATTTATTATTGAGGAATTTATCAAAAAGAAAATTATACTGCTTTCAAAGATTTTTGGTCAAATTTTCAGGTAGGAATAATTACTTTATCAAATTGTTTCGTGTTTCTATACATACAAATGTAGGTAACAAAACAAAAATTGTGGTATGAGAATTATTTTATGCAGGAAGACTATCTGAAATGAATGAAAAGAAAAAGTATCACGATGAAATTGGAAGCAAGACGTATCAAGAGAAAAGAGCCCAAGTTATTGAAGTGTTTGTTGCATGTTAAATGGTAAGACCTTCACATTCCAATAAGCCACCCAAGTTTTATGAAGGATGCTAAGGGGGCAGCTGGCTAGCGACAAAAACAATTTTAATGAAAGATTGATTTCTGAACTATTATATTATGTATACAGATAACGCATACAAACTGATTGTAACGTTTGGATTATAAAACAGAGAAAATGCTAGGGGCAAATATAAACATGTTTGTTGTACAGCAAAATAACCGAATTTGTGCCCGATAGAGCAAACATTTCGTGGGAGGATGAATGACTGAAGAATACACACCTTTGAAAAACCTTGAAAATCAGTATACTTTGATTTTTGAATAAGCTATCATATAACCCAAAATTCTAAAAAAGCTGCCTGATAAAAACCACAAGTAAATTACAGAGAAGCCAGTCTTGAGGAGAGTACAAGACTAGATAAGTAACATGGTTTCAGAAAGGGAAAATCAACTTTATGGGTTGAAGAAAAAGTTGGAAGAACTAGGAGACTTAAAAAAAAAATTAATGCTACAATAACGCGGTGGAGGAATGAATTTTCTTTGTTTCAATCCACTGATCATAATAATTTTGTGTTCCATGAAATCTCAAATCATAATTATATGTCATGGAAGCGATGAATAACAAAACCTATAGAGTTTAAGAGTTCATTATCCAAAAGATTGCAAAAAATTACCACTAGAACTGGGTTATGTTAAACAATCTACCAAGGATATATGCACAAAGAACCCAAAGTCCCCATTCACACATTCACATACATATTTAGATTTCTTTAAAAACTAATTTTTTGGACTAGTTTCACAAGTTACAATAGCAGGTTAAGTTTTGCTATGATCACTTTGATTCTTCAGGTACTCATTTGATGTTGAAACATTCGACTTATCCTCCTCCTTCCTCAGCTTATGATATTTGTTTTGGAGGATAAAATGTACCATTTACTTTAAAACTAAAAAACAGGGAATGGTATTTTTTTCATCAATAACATTTGTTGATATAGTATCCTAATATCATAACAGGTTCTGTGTTCTTTGCCTTAATACTGGACACAGTTTCAAAAAAAAACACTTGTATTTAATAATGATCTTGGTTAAGTTGGCGATAATACGAAGCATAGAATGACGAAACTGATTTTATGAAATCATTTCCCAACAGAAAATTTATATTGTAAATAGATTCATTTCTGTTGGACAATAGGGCTTTATTATTATTAAAAAATATTTCAAGAAACATGCTCATAAATTTTTTCATCGTCTATTTATTCGAGTCAGTGGTTAATTTTAGTTAGCTTGAAAACTTATGTAGTTGGAACTTTCCTCATTTTCTTACCTAATTTCGCCTGTTTTCATTTGCAGGCGTTGGTTATATTCAAAGTGTTTTTTGGCGGACCTGTTTTTTAAAACTATTTCATCAGGTTGCATAAAATTGAATAGGTTTTCAAAGGCATGTTCAATAGGTTTCCATTGCCAAAAAATACCTCAATTAACCAAAAGAGTTGTTATATCATCATACTTTACTTGTAGTTGTCATATAATATCTAGGTTCAATTATTTACAAGCTGGTCTTACAACTAAATCAATTGAATGATATCAAACAATCTCATAGATATCTTTGTATTGCCAATATATACCTGACTTGGGTAATCTTGTCTTTGGTCAATATTTCGATATAAATAGTTTATTATAAGTTTCTTCATATTGTATGTAATACTGAATCATCACTGATATAGGATCATCATAATCTCAGTTCTGGAACTACAGAAGAAAACACGCAGCAACTGTATTGTGAGTACACCAATCTTGCAATATTTAGGACTTTGTTTCTCTATATCCTGATAATATTGAAATTTGTATGTAACCTGCACTTCAATGTATCCTAATTGAGAAAATCTGCACACTCTTCTCCCTTCACAATCCTTGATTCTGAATCAAGAAGTCAAGCCACACGACAGGGTTTCTCTAGAAGTTTCTCGGTATACCGTTGTCCAAGATAAGGAGGACCAGAATGGAAAATCAGAAACCCTTATACATACAAAGTCCGTTAAATTAAGAAATAGTTATGCATTTTAGAGCTTATTTGAATGACGTTTAGAAACATTGATTGATTCAACAGATATTTGAAATGAAAGGAAATAGTAAAAACATGAAACACTTTCACTTTGCGACTTTTCAAGGTTTACAAAAAGACATTAATTGATTTTTAATCTTAAGTTTCTTCCAAGAGAAACCTTCAATTTTACATTTTTATATGGACCTGAAAATGATTCAATTTAATTTATATTGATGACTATTCGATAAACAAAAGAGCACATAGATTCTCTTAATTTCCTCAAACCTCTGTTGGTTACAATTTAAAACTGAAACTAACAAACGTCTTATAAAGATTAGTGTACTTATACCATTCTTTACGTCATTTGAATGGTGTTGAATGAACTCACAATACAGCCATAACTTTTATAAGATATTATTTCAATAACTGCTAATACGGTTCATATGAAGAACACAAATTAGAATATGAGAAATGTCTTGTCACGTAATCCAACTTCCACATTTTTTTTCACATTTGATTACTAATTTGACTACTTGTGATATTAAAATCACTTCATTGATTGAATAATTCTGGAATTCAAAAAGTTACCTTTCGATTCAATAGGAGAATTTAGACATCCTATTATAATATTTCAGACACGTTATTCGATTGCATAACTTTTTCTCTATAGAATGCATTGAATGTCATGTGCATTTTTGAAATTACACATGGAACTCAATGCATGATGTTTCGTCTACGACTGTGGCAGTTATTATCAAAAGTGATGAGTCAACTTATGAATTGTTCCGATTATTTTCGAAGCAAATATTACAGAGTTGCTTTTGGAATTGGTGATGGACTTGGTTTCATTCCTAGCCGCTAAATTCAACGACCTGATACAAGAGCAATTAAGCAAAGTAGTCAGATTTTATGAACGTTAATTTTCTCTCCCTTAGAGTTGAAACAAATACGATATATTTTTTTGTCAGATCAGTTAAGGGCCTCAGAGTGTCTTTTGTCTTTAGCAACACAGAGGTTTACCAGATTAATTGTGACTGTAGATTGGTCAACACTGGAACTACGAAGAGAAGTATAAATACTCGGCTTTCTGAACACAAGACAAATTGTCGTAAAAACTTGAGAAAACTCTAGAGTTGCTTTCCAAGACTATATGAGGAGATTATAAGTTCAAAAAACATATTAACAATTTCACCCAAAAGAAAGAGGAAACTAACATTTATAAAATCTGGCTCCCTGTATTTAATTGCTCTAGTATCAGATCATTAAACCAAAGCCTCAACCAATTCTGTAATATCTGCTTTGAGGACAATCCAAGCACTTTGTTCAGTGCCTTTGGTAATGTCTACAGCAGTCGTAGAAAAATTGTCAGGAATAAAAACCTACAGATCACGTTTAATAAACCCGGAAATTTGTTTGACACACATGGAACTGCTCTCCAGAATTCTGAATCTTTGTTTTCTGAACTCTAAACTTTGTTTTGAAAAGTTTCCATCTGATATGTTTATGGCTTGCCTTACTCGTACATCTAGGTCCTCACGGGTTATTGGGGAGCATTCACAATGTTTTTCTAAAGGAGTTAGGTCAGGTGATTTTGCAGGCCGCCTGTCAGAACCACTTGTCCCAATTCATTATTCAAATATCAACTATAGGTATCATTGTATTCAGAAAATGATGTTAATTTCAAAAATTTCATTACATACAGTGTGTTTCATTTGCAAATCAAGCGTTGAAGTCATTTCCGGAAAAAAAGAAAGTTAAAAAATCTCCCATTACGTCAGAAAGTGCCTCTTTGTGAGCATATTCGATATTGCGAATTTCGTAAAAATGGCTGAAGAAATAGAAAAGGGGTGTACCATAAGTCTGTGTCACCCAATATTGTAATAAAAGAATTTGATATCACATTTCAGTACACTCATATTCAAAAGAAGAGTTAAAAGCATACCTTAATTGTTAATTCACCAAAAATAGACTGATCTCTTACAATATTTTTGCTTTCAATTTAAACTCGGTCTTAGTTCTCAATTTTACTCATAATGTTAGAGGTTTGGACTCCCATTATCCAAACCACAATAAACCCTTGCGGGTTGCGGTGGAGGGTTGAATAGACACACTGACTTTTGACCTAATCTAACCCACTGTCTAAAAACTGATTTTATATCTATAAGAAGAGAATAAATGAATGAAATAATAAATGAAGCTATAATTACCAGGAACAAAGTTTTCCGTTGAAAAAATAGAGATATAGAAAATAAGAAAAACAATGGGAATGTACGAAATTGAAAAAATATGAGAACTATAACTATAAATCAAATAATTATGAAAACGCAACATTAGTTATTTCAATGTTTTTTAAAGCCTTTCTTGTGAAGAAGTGGAAGATGTTGAATGATTTAGATAGTGAGGAATTGCCTGTTTTTGATAACATTAGCACAAAACTTATTAAAATTGTAACAGAACTAGAATTTTCTTTATTCGAACTTATACATATATTTCCTTTGAAACAATGTCAGAGTTGGAACAGCTTTTACAAGTGGAAACAAAGAGGTTATGGATAATTATCAACCGATATCGATATTATCAGTTTTGTCTAAAATTATTGAAGAAATCATGAAATAAAAACTCTCGGAATGTCTGGAAAAAACAATTTTTTTTTGTAAAGTTGTCAACACAGCTTTCGAATATCTAGTGGTACAGAATCAGAGGTATTAGATTTAGCCAATCTTTCATGGCAATGTCTTGAAATTATTTGCTGTTTCAGGTTTTGAGGCTGAAGTCACAGGAATTTCCTCCTGACATTTGTCCAGCGACTGGCTGGCATCTTCAGAGGTCTGTGTTACCTCCAATCTTGAAAGCAATAGCAAAGACCTCTGCAGATGCCAGCCTCTCGCGCTGGCGAAACGTCAGGAAGAAATTCCAACAGACATGGGCCTAAAAACAACAGTTTCAACTTTTCCAATCTCAACAAGTTAGGTTACGAGACAAGACTTGATTCTCTGAATAAAGTAAATGCTAACAATTAAAAACTTGTTCTGCAATTCCATAATACATTTGCCAGAATCGTACAGATTTTTAAAATAAACTCTCGTCATAGAATATACCAAGACTCTATATATTAATATTCAGCCTAGGAACTAACTCTGGCATATTCAATGATCTATAGAAAAAACAAAAAACAAAACAGAAAAAACTGATCATATCATCAGATCTTAAAAAGATGGTCATAGATGACCTTTGTTAATCTCATATGAAAATCTCTTACAGGTACTTAGGTTGTTAAGTTGGCAACAGATCTAGCCATTTATTTGCTTGAACAGTCGTTGTTACATTCGCTTTTTTTTTCAATAAGAGTTTCAATATCACAGATGTTTTACTTCTTATCTCTACTTTTGTATCAATGAAAGAACACCAACCTTTGCATTCTAAGTCTTTCGGTGATCGGTTGGAATATGCAAAGTCGTTATAGAATTTCATCAAGGTATTCAAACTTAAATAACTAAAACATAACATCCATTCGTAAAGTAAAATTCAACTGTTTCTCACCCAACTGTAATGAGCCTTACGATCGGTTGACTCACTCGGAGAAAAGATCCGTTTGCTTCGATTTACATTCAGGCTATGATAATATCAACCAACTTATGAAAAAATATTCACAAGTAACACTATTTATTCCTATTGATTTTCGAAACATTTATTTTAGTAACTAGAGAGCACATTAAAAATTTATATTATGAACATATGATAGAACTGACCGTATTTGATGAAAATCCATTAAAACGTATTAAAAAAACACACTTTAATGTGAGACTTCCACTTGAAAGTTTAAAAAACAGCGACACGTGTTTCGCTACACGGTAATAGTGCGTCACAATAGTATTTGAACAAATTCTGTGTCATGCTTTTTTAGTAATTTGAATCATTATGACTATTACTTCTTGCCAAATTTCTACATGATGAATTCATTGCCTAAAATGTTTACCTTTCTAGGAACAACTCATTGAACTGAAGAATAATGAATACATGTTTTACCTGTGACCTACTTTCAACATCCATCCTAATTACCAATTAAACTAAGTTCAATAAAGGCAAACAATTAAAATCTATTTGAACATTGAGATTCCGAATTTTTGATTCTATTGATTTCTAAACATTCCAAAAGGTTGACCTTTCTCTTCCAAATGCAATACATCAAAATTGTTTGTGATTGAATTCTTGCCCCTGTGGAAAGGGGCAATGGGAAGAATAAATCAACATTTGCCAAGCATCTTTTGGAAAGAGAAAGATTAAAAACAATAGACATAAAAATTTGGTTGCTCAATGATCAAATAGATTTGAATTGTTCACCTTTATTGAATTTAGTTTGCAAGGAGGAAATTGATAATTAGGACAGATCTTAAAAGTAGATAAAATTTTATTCATTATTCCCCAGTCTTATGAGTTGTTCCCAGATAGGTATATAGTTTAGGTAATGCATTTTTAATGTAGAAATTTGGCAGGTAGTAATATTCATAATTATTCAAATTACTATAAAAGCACAACACAGAATTTGTTCAAACAGTTTTGTGACGCCTGAAGATGCTGTTGTACAGCGAAACACATGTCGCGGTTTTGTACACTTTAGGGTGGAAAACTCACATTAAAGCGAGTTTTTTGAATACGTTATATTATAAAAACCAAACCAAAATTTGTTTCTCGTTTTCCGAAGACTTGATTGAGTGGGTCTTTAACACAGAAATATTAATGGAAACTTGTACTATCGAATATTAATAAATAATTATAGGTTAACAATTTCGGTGGCCCATAAAGGTTCAGCTTGCTAGTTTCACACTGATATATTGACATCAAAAAATCAATAATTTTGTTTTTTTTCTTAGAATTTTGAAAAACGTTAAAAAAATGTTGTTTTTTTTCAATTTCTAATACCCACTTTTTCATCACAATCGGGCAAAGTTTCAATATTTTTTATTTTTTACTTTCATTTCTGGCTTAGATGGCGTCGATCCAACCTCAATGAATGTTTCGTTTGAAAGATATTTTTTCGTGAAAAAAATTCGTCAGATTTCTAATTTCGAATATTAAACATGAAACCATACTCACCTATTTTTTTAAAGAAGTGGAATTCCAAATAACTAAGTATTTTTTGTGGCTGATCACAGAATAAATAATAATGTCAAATAACGATTTTACATTCAACCATTTTAAATAATTCACCAGATCATTTACTGATTGAGTCAAATTTTTCCATGTTTCTTTGATGAGTATCAAAAATTGCAAGTAGTTGTTGAACTAGAATAGCAGATGGAGATTTTTTTACTTGCAATATTCTTGGTTAAGCCGCATATATTTAGACCAAGGGGTAAATGAAATTAATAGCCATTTTGCACTTAATGCTTTTGAATAATCAGCACAATTATTTGCTGATCTAGTTAGTTTCTTTATGATTTCTCTATCGATTCCCAAAAAGTGGCAAGTATCACATGTTTAGGAAACACATTTTGATAGAATACAACTTCATATCGACACTGTCGACATAAGCTCATATGATAAATCCGTTCTTGAATGAATAACCCATCAAAGTATCATTCCACTAATTTGCCAATCAAGTTTTACAGCAGGTCATATTCCAGCGCCATCTATGAGACATTTCAATCATTAAATTTGTCATTGTGCACTACTACTTTTTTTAATAAATCAGTTTGCTGCAATTGTGGCTAATTATCCTGTTGTAAACCTGAACTCTCTCGGAAAAAATTGATATAATAAAAAAGTGCGAATAGATTTTTTTGATCACCCAGCGAGCTAAAAAAATTCAAGTGACTGTCAATTGAGATTTTACGCTCAATCATTATGAATAATCATTTACTGATCCTGTCAGGTTTTTTATCGTATTCTAATTGATTCCTACAAAAATATACTGTGTAAACATTTATATAATTCATCTTGTATACGTGAACAAAACGAAATAAAAGTGTTGTGTGAAAGGAAGTGGAAGTTGGTTACTGATATTCATATTACTTTTTAGCATGTGTTAAAACATATTCGAGAGGTATTTCATTTCTCTTTTCAAGAAAAACTCGATTTTCCAATGGCGATCAGGTATAAGATCAGTTTTCAACTGATCTAGTAATTGAAAAGAGCTTCTTATGTTGACTTATCCGAGTATAGCGTGAACTCCTGAAATGTTATTAACTCGAAAAGAGTTCCAGAGGTATCTACATTTGAAATTTTTTAATGCGCTATAAGTTAACCTCAAATGTGTTCAACTTTCAATCGTCAGATAGTAAAAATATGTCACCGACACAAAGAAGAACAACGAAGCAAACGGATATCTCACTCTTACGGTAAACACAGCCTCTCGTAGTCTGAATCAACTAATCGAAGGCTGTTAAAACTCTCTTCCTAAAAACACACATTTTATATACAATGAATCAATACAAAAATGTATTTTGTTTCGATCTTGGTTTCCTTCAATAAATAAAATCTAATCGAGTGCTGAAATAAAAGATGGATGTTTTGGGATTCATAAAATGTTGTACTTAACTAGTGCAGATCCGCTAGTACTAGCGGCAAGAGGTACTCATCGGAATCACCCTCGACGGGGTTGCAAATGACGGGGTGGAGTTCGGACACTTGTACCGGCTTCCAAGGTTTGTCGATGCTATTTGGAATGTCCTACAAAGAAAGTTAAATAATATATATTTTTAAGTGAGATTAGTTTTGGGAAAGAAAAGTTTCAGCTTTCTACTTCTCAATTTTTTGTACAAAAATTGTGGATATCTTCCAAAAGAAGGAAGAAAGCAATCAATTATAAAATGAATATTTTACAAAGATGTGTAGACCATGCATAGAAGTTACTTTCATACACAAACTGGAAAAGAAGGTCTTCTTGAAACAACTACTTTCATATAAACACTGAATTGTGATATTGAATTCTATTCTGGGGAAGGTAGGCCAAAGTGGCTGGTGTTAAATCAAATAAGCATATTAATATTTACTTCATAGGAAAGGTCTGGATTTCTACAACTACATCTTTAAACAAAAATGTGGGAACCTTCCAAAAAAAGGAAGAAAGGAATTAATTTCAAGATAAACGCTTTACAAAGATGTGTAGATCATGCAAAGAAGTAACTCTCAGACACAAACTGGAAGGAAAACCCTCTCAAAACAAGTAATTTCGAAACAACTACTTTTATATGATCATTGAATTATAAAAAATAGTTTTTCCTATTCAGTATGCACTCCAATTCCAATGGAATTGAATCAGATGTCACTCACAGGATTGCTACAAATAAATTTGAAAGAGATAAAATTTCACTTACATGGAACATTGTCACTGGCAATCTTGTGGATGATATCTGATTAAATTCCATGACGCATATTATGTATTTATGGTGTTTGATGCAACATGAACCAAATTATATAAAAAATAGAAGTGTCGCCAAGTTTCTTAAGTTACAAGAAAGAATCCTTCAGAGTTACTCAGCGAAATATCAACAAGACTTACCAGTAAAGCGCTTGCCAGATCCTGCCCCGGGCGTTTGACTATATCAGGCTCGGCAATATCTAACCTCTTCAATTTACCTCCTCTCAACCTTCCGATAGCAATCAGGTTCTCCTCCCAATACTTGTAACCAAACAAAACGATTTCTTCTAAACGTTTACACAACCACGCCGCCAAAACAAACGGATCAGGACTGTCATCGTAGAAAGGTTTAACCAATGCCCAGCTACTTTGCTCGTCAGTTAAAGAGTCCACCCAGACTATGCTGCGTAGCGTTTCTGCGTAGTTTGACAGATTCTCGATAACACGTATATTCACCTTCAACAGAAACAGGTTAGGTTAGGTTCGTTCAAAAGTGAGTGAGCCGATTAGCTTATATGGTGGGTGATCTTTCAGGTCAGATAGTAAGAGTGCGGCTCTGCCAAACTCTGAAAACCTGATTGTTCCGCAGCGGGGCAGGCACAAAGTGTATGCTCTGCTGTTTCATCATTTTTCAAACAGAGGCGACACACACTGTTTTCCTCGACAGTCAGAGTCTCTGCATATTACGATTCAAATGACATTGACCTGTAAGAAGGCCTGTTAAACATCGTAGTTCATCCTTACTGTACTGCCGTGCTTAGACAAGAAGTCGTATTTAGTTTTGCAAGAATTTTGAGTTATTTGGAGATTAGTAAATCCAATTGGAATATCAGTGTTTATTGTATTCAGAATTTACTTTTTGGAGAACTGTCGTTTAGTGTATTGAGTCGTTATTGATTCGATAGTTTGACATTTTAAATTACTATTCAAGAGAATTTGATGACTTTGACAGATGCGACTTTTGCACTAAGTTATAATGCCTCACCATGAAATGAACTTGAGTCACATTTTTGTGAGAGATACGACTTTTTGCCTTTGGAAGAATCATATACGACATATCGACTTGGGAAATGAACTCACCAAATGAATAAGTGATGTTTATTAGGATTCTTTGGAAACAAAAAATCATTTATTCACAATATTTCGTGAGAACTGAGAATGGAAAATCAGTAAAATCAGTTTTTGATGATTGAAATATTTTATTAGAAACTTCAATCTAATCCGGTTTCTTCTTCGGTCTCCGGTAACTCCTCCCAAAACTTGAGTCTGTTTTTGGGTACAGACATCCCTTGTAATTTCTGAATCAAGTTATGTTTTCTCTTAGCACGGCAGTGTAGTCCAACAACTGTTTGGTATCAAGCTTCAAAGGGTCAATAATCCTGGAAGATTCTGTCAGAAGTCCATAAATCTTCTTGCCATCCAGGTGTTCGAACTTTGTTTGGCAAAGCCTAAAGCGGAACCAATGACAGGTACTGGTCCGATGAAGCTACTTGCAGCCCCTCCTTTGCCAAAGGAGTCAGCAACCTCATTGCCTTTTAGGCCGGTATGGTCAAGAATCTAGACCGGAAATGATTTGTTGAGTCTTTCTATTGAGGAGAGACGTTTTTGGCAATTTGCTACCACTTTAGATGTTGATCAGTAGGAGCCAAGAGCTTCCAACGCCGCTTAACTGCCCGAGAATATTTTTATTGACTTGTGTATGAGGTTGGATTCTACCAATCTCAGGTTGATATCTCTGTCCTGGGTCTGCAACTGAAAACACTGCACCAGAGCCTGAAGGTGTTTTTGATCCATCTGTGAACCCACAACTATCGGCTCTCATTATCAATCAATCAATATATGCTTTATTGTTGGAAGATTAGTATTTTATTGACAAAGTCTTGTAAAACATTAAATGCATGTCATAAAATATAAAAGATACGAAATACAATACATGACATAAAATATAAAAAATACAAACATCGCAATTTCACAAATAAAACATCAAGAAGACAGATGAGTTTCGGTGAACATTGAAAATCAAGTAGAATTTACAGGTTATCATTGTAGAATTCATGGAGTGAAAAATAAGCTTTTTTGATTGAAAGATCTTTAACTGTAGTGCGGAACTTATTGATATCTGTGCTATTTTTCAGAATGGTAGGAAGGTGATTATATACTTTAATACTTTCATAAATCAAGAATGCAGAGTCAAGGTGAATTTTGGAATAGGCAAGTAAAGCATATTGATCTGTCTGGTGTTGTGACAATTTATTCCGGGAGTGTACATGCTAGTTTTATTTTTATCAACTAGGCATACTGTTTCCATTATGTATAAACAGGTGACAGTTAATATTTTGTGGCTGATGAATAAAGGCTTGCAGTGATCTCTCGGCTTAGATTTTGTAAGGTATCTCAAAGACCTTTCTGTAGCACACCTATCGTATTCTGTAACTGTTAATTACAATGGCCCCAGAAAGCTATTCCATAGCGAATATGAGATTCGATCAATGCAAAGTAAGCCATTCTAGCTGATTATTGGTTTTA
>NW_019292185.1:32067-49979 GCF_000500325.1 Leptinotarsa decemlineata | reverse complement strand
GCAAAAAGGTTAATGAAGCACATCTCCTTTTTTCTAAAGAAATTAATTGAAAGTGATTGAGAAGACTATAGTGGTCAGAACCCCTAGCTGGATAAATTCCAGTGTTTTTGAAGTACAAGAATTTCAAAAATTTTCTTTGAACTTTTTCAATTGAGTACTCATGACAGAAATAGTAGGGGCTCCAAATAATTGAGCAGTATTCAAGCTTGGATCTGACATATGAGAAATATAATATCTTCAAGGAGTTTATATTTGTGAAGTATTTTTATCAAGAATGTTCCTGAAAATATGTAGTTACAAACAACTCTAGGAACCAGTTGTGGACAAGATACATCCAATGGATATTACTGGTGTGTTATTTTCCTTTCTTAGATCTTAAAATATACATATATTTACAAAATTTACATATGATCATCACCTGTTGTCAAACCTGAAATTTATAATATATATAGTCTCCCAGAGTAGGAAGTGAGCCACTTCCATTGAAAAATCACGGTTGAAGTGAGGTCCGCGACAAAGTGAGGACCAATATACGGACCTCACTTTGTTTCGTGAATCAAATAGTTCTAATAAGTGTCTCACCACAAGATATTGTCATTTCGCAAATACAAAAATTGGACCTTATTTGGTATGAAAACCCGTTCACCGCATATATTTCAGTTCAATGGTTGGACGCTTGAGGTCGCTGTTCCTCCCGTATATTTTCATTCGTGTATTCCAAAGGTGCCTTCGATTTAATTGCTGCGTGCAAAGTGAGACCAGGAGATGTCGCAACATAGCGCTGTCCTCTCTTTGTCGGTGACTTTGTTAGTATATAAGTACGAATTCAGAAATACTTACGTTAGTATGAATTAGTCTGGGCTTTAAGTTTAGATTCGTGTTAAATGGATATACTTTTTGTAAAATTAAGTGGTTAGGCTCATTCGATCCGGAATATTGTCTAAATCATTGTGAAAAAAAAGTAAATTAGGTCATAAAAAATTCTAAAAGTTATAAACAATTAAAACCCCTAGAAAGCAGTGTTCGGTTTTGTTGGTTATAGTTCGTGAACTATAAATACTTTTGAATTTCCTCAAAAAATTCATCTAATGTGAAGTAAGCTTTTTTGAAAAGAATTGCCTTCAAGTTTCTCCTAAAAGATAGTAGAGTGACACATTCAGTTAAACTTTTAGGTAACTTGTTGTACATTTCACTCTATTGCGTTCTTGATTCGACTACTTGTTGGGATAGGAACTTTCAATTGGCAAGCTTGTCTAGTATTGTGGTGAGGCTGAGAACTAAAGGTACCTTTGTTCTTTTGTATAAGGCATGCTGATTCAAGAACAAACAATGGAGTCACAGTTAAAATTCCATGCATTATAAACAGTAGCTTGCATGGATCTTTTCACTTTGCTCCACAGAGATACCGCACCAACTGTTTTTGCAGGATGAAAAAAGATTGAAACAGCTGTTTACTGCTATGCCATACATTATAAATGCCATACCTTATAAATTGGAAGAAATAATTTGATTCACGTACAGAATACTTCACAAACAAACAAAACAGTTCAAATATGCAAAATACTCCCAAGGGAATCTTGATCGGCATCAATACTGCTTCAAGCCAAAATGAAAACCGGTTTCTGTAGTAAAACCGTGTTCATAGAAGTTTGCAGACATCATTTTTTTTTAATTGCTTTCCAATGAAATATTTTCATTATATCAATCTCATTATTTCAGGTTTACTATGTGATCTTTTGTGGTCAGATCCTGATAAAGACGTTCAAGGTTGGGGTGAAAATGATCGAGGTGTGTCATTTACATTCGGTGCAGATGTTGTCAGTAAATTTCTGAATCGTCATGATCTCGATCTCATTTGCCGGGCCCATCAAGTAGTAGAAGACGGATATGAATTTTTTGCTAAGAGACAACTTGTGACCCTATTCTCCGCTCCGAACTATTGTGGAGAATTTGATAATGCTGGAGGAATGATGAGCGTCGACGAAACTCTTATGTGCTCATTTCAAGTAAGTTCTGCTTATTTTCTTCAAAAGTTGAAAGAAACAAGAAATCTAGATGGTACTTTCTTGGGGAATGATAATGAATGAACAAGAATGTTTGAACGTTTCAATATTCTACACATTTTATTGATTTATTGATTCTAATAAATATTCCTGTTTATAAAAGGTAAATGACATATAAAGAGTGGTTAATGAAATAATTGTAATACTTTTACTAGTAATAATAATAATATCATTTATTGCCCAACAGGTAACACCCAATTAAATACATCAGTACTGATAATAGATAAAATAAATCAACAAATCATGTTCATTCTTGACATGCTATATGAATATAACATAACAATGATATATAACATCGAATAGAAAACAAAAGAAAGAAAACTAAAACAAAAGAAAAAACTGATAGCATAACTATTCATTNTCGCGAAGTTTGAGATAATTGAAATTGCTCTGTAGTTTGATATGTTTGAAACATCCCCGTTCTTTAAAATTGGGCAAATTTTGGCAAGTTTCCAAACATCAGGAAACGTTGCTGTATTTAACGATAAGTTAAAGAGGTAACAGTAATAGTAATGCAATAAAATTATTCAATGACAAAGTATCATGAACCTATAGTAAAGTTAGGAAAGAGATGAAATAGAACTAAGAAAGGTGTTATTTTTGTTCGAATTTGAAAGTCTATGACTTCTTGCCGGTATTTTTTTTTTTTGAGGAGAGTCTTTTGTGCTTAGGATTCAAGGTTTGAATAACTCAATAGGGGTTATAGAGACGTTTTGTCCTCAGCAGAGGATTTTTTCAATTTAGTTTTCAGAAAGAGAGATATTGTCACAAATTTTGTTGAAATGACCTTGAGGAACCTACCTAAGCAATACATTGTGGCAGATATAAATATTTCTGGTCGTCTCTTCAATTCAACTTAGAGATAACATGTAGATTCTATCGACATAATATTTCTGGTTTTGTTTCATTTCAGTTTTTTGTCTGTTAAATTATTCAATAATTTTTCAAACTTTATTTTACTTTCGAATGCTCAAGTTGTTAATGGCGGTTGTTGTATCTGTTGGATGTGGAAAGTGAACCTGGAAATATGTAGGAGGAATTAATTAGCATGACTGGCGATTTGTTTGGAACAACTTTTTTATTGGTTCTGTATCAAAAGGTATGGGAAACCGCTCTGTGGAGGGAGTGTGGGTTAATTTTGAAAATTTCAAAAGCAAGAAGTGAATTATAGTTTTGTGTGATATTCCTGATTAAAGTTGTTATTATCAGTTCTATTATTCATGAAGTTTTTTGTTTTTTCAATCCAAATGATATTTCTCGTAACTGATAACTTGTGTTTTCATTAAATTTGAATGCAAGTTATTATGGATTTTCAAAATTTGGTTGTAGTTTTCTTGAATGATGTGTTTATTAAGTGACGTGCTGGATTTTTTCATGTATTTATTTCAGTTTAGTTTATTGCGTAATAACTGTGACGTAATGCCTATGTATTCTTCTTCACAATCATTGAATGAGATTATAACTTTTCATTTTTGGGGTTCAGCTTTTAAAAGGAGTATTAATCTTTTTTAAGTTTGTAGGTTCAAACCCTGCCTGATAACTAGGTTTGATAAGTTCATGTTTTATATTTTCGGATAAGTTCTGTATATAAGAAATTGTAGTGTATTGTTTCGATTCCAGGGATTTTTTGTATGTTATGCTTGATTATAGTGTTCATAAACTTTTTGTTTAATTATTTTGTTCATGAATGAATGGGAAAGTTATTTAAAAAAAGGATCTTCCTTACTTTATTCAAAGCTTCTTATCTATAGGTAGGACTGCTGAGATGTATTGCTCTGTCAGTCATACCACAATTTTTTTATGTGCTATAGGATGGTTTGATGTTGTAGTTCAAGGAACGTTCTGACCATGTTGGTTTAGAATTCCATTTTTTTAAGATCTTATGTTTCTTTAATTAAGGTAGAATCCAGAAAGTTTATTTCTTTATTCATTTCTCTTCCACACATGAATTGTAATTTTGAATGTTATGATGGTTTCTATCTAATTTTGATTGAGAGATTGCCATAATGCAATCATCTACACATCTTTTGTAAAACAGTAGTTAAAATTTGAATTTAATATGCAGTTTTTTCTATTTTTCTATCACAAGTTGAGCAATTTTACTGGATATTGGAGTTTCTATCATACAACCATGTAATTGTTGAATAAAGAATTATATTGGAAATAGTTGGTTGATAAGGTTGTTTCAATGGCAGTGATAAATTTTTCCGATAGTAGTGTGGTGTGATTTTATGATAGATTTGATGTTTTTGTAATCGTTTTTGCAAGTTGGGGTATATTTGTATATAAATAGAAAAAATTCAAACAAATGAAACATTCAAATGTTAATTTCTTAAAATTTTTACATATATTATTTCCAGTAAGACTCGAAAGACAAACTGAAAATTTGTTGATATTTGATATTTTGGTTATTATATTAAGTTTTTTTCATCACAATCATCGATGCTAATATGTAGGCAACTACTAACAAAGGTTAGTTCGTTTGAAAATAATTGGTGCTAGGCTATTTTTCTATGACTATAATAATGCTTTTTCTTGCTTTCAACTTCTATTGAACTCGAGAGCAACCTATGCACCATTACTAATATGAGCTTTATATGCGTAATACTGTGGTCATTTAGAAATATCCCAGTTGAACAAAGCAAGCTGTTTCCTAGGTAGCTCAAGATTCACTAAAGAAATGTTACAAAAGTGATCAGTGTATTTGTCAATTCTAAATTCACATACACACATAGAAAGACTAGTGAAACTCTTAGATTGAGTTTTAACGTAATACAAATGTGTCGATAATTACTTAATTAATTCGTTATAGAATAACATACATTTTATATGAATATTTTTTCATTACTACGAAAGTGTTGAACTAAAACTATGATTAAACTTCACACAAGTGGTTACAAGAACTAGACTTTTCAAATAAAAACTAGTATTACTGAAAATGGTTTGATTTTTTCAATTCCCTACAGTGTTAACAGATGAAATTACTGATTCTGTGTTGTACAATATTTGTTGAAATTCAACTTTAAATGACAGCAATACAGGTGAATAATCAACAATTAAATATTTGAATATATTGTTACAGTTTCCCCATAGGTTCGACAATAATTGTCATCACTGTACAGTTAAACTCAACTTTATTTGTTATTTATGTATTAGGAATCACACGTTAAAAGGTAAGACCTCGTTAGTCCTTAGCTCGCACAAGTCCATATTAACGGAAAAACAGATTTTAAACAGATTTTTTTATTTCACTACTACACTGCCAATAAATACAACACAACATTTTTAACTGAACTTCAGACTAATACTTAAATGTCTATCGCCTCATTAGATCACTTCGTACAGCACTTTCAACTAGACTACCCCCATCTGCATGTCAGTAGTTCTCATATATCCCAATGGAAGTCTTCGGAAGCCGATGGGAGTATTCTCGAAGCGACGCGATACCTAGAATGGTCGAAAAAACACAAGTAGAGTTGAGCGCGACCTTGGCTAAGATACAGTCGATTGATGAAGATCAGCGGCAGTCGGCGTTAGATAGGTAGATAGATAATTTATTGGTGTTTTACTGGAGTTTTTTCCCAACACCAAATCGATATATTTAACACCTCGACACGTGTTTCAATCACCAAGTGATCATCTTCAAAGAGGAAGATTAAAACTTCTTATGTTGTACGTGCTCTTCGGTGTTGGCCATTCTTGCACTGCCTTGATTTTCTCTAGATCTGTTTCAACTCCTTTTGGGGATACGTGTCCCAACAAATTCCCTTTTTCCTGGAAAAGACAGCACTTTTTGGTATTGATCTGCAAATGAGTATTCTGCAGCTTCGTGAAAACACTCCTCAAATTTGACAGATGTTCGTCAAAAGTTATTCCGGCCACTATAATGCCATGAGGATAGACCAAGCATTTTTCCTCTCATCACCAACTCCATCAAGCGTACAAATGTTGCTGGTGCCTTGCATAATCCGATCGGCATAAACTGAAACTGATAATAATCCATTGGCGGTGGAAAAGTTAGTCTTCTCTTTATTCTCGGGGCGAATGGCCACCTGGCAATTTCCACTTTTCTGATGTAATGTTAAGAACCATTTGCATTTTTCGTCAAGATGTTCAGGGTATCATCTATTCTGGGAAGAGGGTAACTGCCTTTCTGGTGACATCATTAAGTCTCCTGTAGTCTATGAAAGACCTCGTCGCTCCATCTTTCTTATTCACCAACAAAACAGGTGCCGACCAGGGGCTCCTTAATTATTCGATTACTATTTCCTCCGACATGTCCTTAACGATGAATGAAGCTTCGTCCTGCTTTGCGAAGGAAAGTCGTCTCGGTGGTTGGCGTATCGGCTTGGCATCGCCTGTATCGATCGAAAGTAGAACTAAATCCGTTCGACCAATAATTTTGCCCCTCACAAACATATCGTTCCATTTTTCTACGAATCGGTTCGCAGGTGCATGTTACTTGCCCTTTCCACAGAGTCACTCTGTTTTTATTAGGGTTGATCATTCTTACTTGTTACGAGGGAGAGCTTTATCGATGCTGTGCCCAAGCCGTCAGGTCCAGCAATCTCCACTTGAATGATTTTCTCGGTCTCGCGAGAGTTTGTTTCTTATGGCCACCACATGATGTTATCCCAAAATGAATTCGTTGACGATATTGGCCACTATCACCTTAGTTTCAATTTCGCAATTTTCAAACCTGAGTCTCACTTCAACTTTTCCATAGACTGTCAATTTATCTCCAGTTGCTGTTTCCAGAACGGGTACTACTGATAATTTCTTCAACGTATTTGCGTTGGAAATGCTGCCTCTCATTACTGACCTAGTTGCTCCAGTATCCACGATGAAAAAGCACTGGTGATGATTGTTTAGAAATCTGTCGACAACTAAATTGTTACTGTTGCGCCCTATCGTGGAAATCAAAAACCTGGGGGCCTGGGATGCAGCAACTAATGTAACCCCACTAACACTGGCTGAATTTATTTTGTATGAACCTTGACGTTCTTGTTCGACGTCCTTGTTCAACGTCCTTTCTGCCGCGGTTATCGAATTTAGGCCACCCTCTTGCCCTGGATGCTGTTCCAATCATCAAATTATTTTCAAAGAGTTTCTCTAGAGCTGTCATGAATCGATCTGTTTCTTCATCTTCTTTTTCATTGATGACTTCAGCCCCAATTCCTGCAGACTCTCAGATAGAACCCACTACTACCATCTAGAAACCTGGACACACACGAGGCGAAATACATATTCTATGAAGTAATCAAAAAAAAAGAGGAGCAGACTCCAGCGACGCTGTTGCAAAAAACAACTCAATCACGCCAACAGACAGCTAAAGCACACTCTAGAGAAAGATCGAAATGACGGATTTGATAATTACCTGACCGGCCTATATGCTACTGCTTCCTCTAATTATTCTTTATGGAAAGCTACTAGAATACTAAAACGGCCCATCAATGTCTCTCCTCCTATAAGGAAATCTGATGGTACCTGGGTATGGACAGACCAAGAGAAAGCTGGAACCTTCACAGAACATCTCTCAAACATCTTCACTCCCCACCCATATGAGATGTCACCAGAAGAAGCAGCAGAAATTACTAAACACTATAATAGTCCAAAAGATACGCAGGAGGTGATTCTTAAATTGACAAAAACAGAAGTTGGCCGAATTTAAAAAAAATCGGACCCAAAAAGGCTCCAGGATACGACCTTATTACAAACCGTATATTACAACAACTACCTGAATCTTGCATAACTTTCCTTACGTCACTATTGAATGCCATGACCAGACTGCAGTTCCTTCTCCTGGAGTGGAAGGGAGCAGAAATTGTAATGCTGTTGATGACAGAGAAACAACTTGAAGAAACAAAATCGTTTTAACCCATAAGACTGTTACCAATTCCATCCAAAATATACGAATCTCAACTGCTCAACGAATCTTACTCATACTCAAAGATAAGGACCTCATTCCTGATCACCAGTTTGGATTTCACAATGAGCTCCTACTATCGACCAAGTGCACAGACTAACAAAACATGGAATCACTAGAAGGTAAATTTTACTGCGCCAGTGCATTCTTGGATATGTCCCAAGCGTTTGACCGGCATGGGGGATTGTAATTCAAATTGAAAAATTGGTTACCAAATCACCATTGCGGGATATTAAAATGATTTATCCAGCAGCGTTTTTGTTTAGTACAACAAGGGGAAACACTGTTTGATATGTATCCTATAAAAGCAGGGCAGTGTACTGGGTGCCATTCTCTACTTTTTACTGCGGATCTGCCTATATCTGAATCCTTAATTACTGGAACCTTTGCTGACTAAACCACTATACTAGCTACAAATAGCGACTCAAAAATAGCCTCACCAAGAATAGCTTCACAAATACTTTGAAAAGGGCTGAATGACATATCCCACTGGCTCAAAAAGTGGCGGATATAGGCTGTTCACGTTAAGAAGAGAATGACGTCATTTTTTGTAATTTTGTATATCCAACATAACAACGTTAAAATTCCCACTGAAATGCGTTCAGCAGAAATGAAACTAGTAATATTTCATTTTCTAAGTTGCTCAACTGATAGTAAAATTTCAGACGTTGCCGAATCGAAAAAAACTCGAAAACTGTCGGTCTTTCTTTTCTTTTCAGAACTAATCATTCTTTTGATAAGACCTGCGTATATTCAATATGCCTAAAGCATTGTCGAAATAGTACCAACAAATAACAAA
The DNA here is from genome assembly GCF_000500325.1 of Leptinotarsa decemlineata. Lineage (NCBI taxonomy): Eukaryota > Metazoa > Arthropoda > Insecta > Coleoptera > Chrysomelidae > Leptinotarsa > Leptinotarsa decemlineata. The sequence goes on along the minus strand of NW_019292185.1, from coordinate 41,191 downwards.
ATTAAGTAAGGATAATAGCAATAAAACATATCAACAGTACAAAAAAATTTGAAAGTTCGAAATAGTGCACATGTTGGCAACGCCGTAACGTGTCATCTTGTGACGTCTTTCTCTTAACGTGAACAATCTATAATAGCAAGAAGAGATTCTTGTCACGGCATACCTAACAATTATGCTGTGTTCTTGTCCTCCGGTCACAACTAACAACATTGCAATCCCTCAGGCAGATCATGTGAGATACCTTGGATTGCACTTGGAACCAGGAATTACCTGGCAAAACATATTTTCACTAAGAGAAAGCAACTTGGTATTCAATCGCGAAAACTTTACTAGCTCTTCGAATGAAAGTTGAGGATAACAGTTTACCATGTATGTGAAATTGTACCTCATAAACATACTATATTGTGTAGCAATCCTCTGAATTATATCAGATATGTTCATATAAAAGTAGTTGTTTAAAAAGTTTTATTTCGTGTAATTCAATGTTGATATAAAGTAGTTTTTTCGAGAGGATTTTTTTTTCCAGTTTGTGTCTGAAAGTTACTTCTTTGTATGATTTACAAATCTATCTGAGGAGTCTATTTTTGAAATTGAATGTTTCTTTACTTTATTTGAAAGATTCACACATTTCTTTGTAAAAAGATGGAGAAGTGGCAAGCCAAATCTTTCCCAAAAATTGCAGACATCAAGTATATAACTAAGTAGATAACTAAGTCAATGAATTCAGTATAGGATATATATATAGGTTGGAAACCAAACTAAAACTTAGGTTTTATAAACACAAATAGGTAATATTTATTGATTTTACATAATTTATAGCCAGAATTGAATAGTGTGTGTAAATAGTTTATCCTTTAGGGGCATCCGTTTTTTTCACAGGCTTGCCATCTGAAAAAGAAAGTATTATAGTGACTCATTGAGATTATTGAGAATCAACTAATATGTCATTCAAAAAATATTATGAACTGCAACAGGAAGTAGTGAATAGTATATACATATACAATATTGCATTGGAACAAAAATAATTGGTTATCCCCCCAAATGAACATGTTCGGAATGTTCTTACAATTCAATTACTATATAAGGTCACTAAGTTTTGTGAAGAACTGATGTTACAAGAGAACTTTAGATAAATTATGTGTTTCAACTCTGTCCTTATGAAGCAGACATTGGCTTCATTTTGTTTGTGCGTTGAAATATTCCAAAAATGTTAAAAAAATTGGTAGCACATTCATCTACAGCAGGATGAAAAATATTTCAGAATTTTTTGAAAAACATTTGCCAGCTTCTATCATTTGTCACTGTATTCTTTTGCACATTTACACTGAAGTGCAAACTTCTCATGAATGCAACTAATGCATGTCCATCATCCCACCACTAGATTTGACAGAAGTATCATCTGAAATTTTTTCAAAAAAGTTTTTTTCTTTTAGTTTTTGATTCGCATACGGTCACACAATGGTAGAACTGGCGTACTGCGACTTCGGCAATATACCTACTGAATTCTTCTAAATCCGTTTATATCATTTCAATATGACTAATGTAAGAAATTTTCTAAAGATTATTCGGCATTTGGAATCGCAATAAATTATTGAATTCATTAGTTTGAATTTTGCTTCTGTGATTTTGGTCGTGAACTGTTAGGAAGAAAGATCTTGTTTCAGAGTTAGAAAGTAATGAATGTTATTCAGTGTTGAAGATACAATTCGAAAGTAATAAAAATGGTAACCGTGGTTAATAAAGAAGAAATGAACTCATATGATGAATATTTCTCATCACAATCAACTTTAAGAAGAGAATTATATCTTTGAAAAAAATTTCTTAGACCTGATCAATTTTTCTGATACAGATGGAGATGACATAACTAGACCCAATGTACCGTGGTTAATGAATACTATCGAAAAAATTATAACAGTGATGGTGGAGGCTTTACGAAAGTACCAGTGAATATATTACGGATTCATCTTCAAGATACAGTAATTTCAAAGAGATGTGAAATATGAATAAATTACAGCTGTCAGTTTACTAGTGCGAGTAATCGTGCTATCAATTCAAATATTTCATAGCAATGAAATTAGCGCCATATTTGTTGCTGAAACAATATAAAAAATAGAAACCAATGCTGTTGTATACGATAAATTGAATGCGAGACTCGAACTAATAATTATAATTGTGTACATAACTCACATTGTCAATATAGGGTTTACTCGAAGGAGTTTTTCCGTCTGTAGAAGCGCAGCGGTGAACATAAAATGAAAAAATCAAAGCCGACTGAATACAAAGACATTCGTGCCCAGATATTATTTTGGGACCAATAAGGAATGTCAAATAATTCGTAGAATTTTGGTGGGTATTCCAATCGTTTCACTGAGTAACGGAAATGTTTCAATACTCTAACTCATTAGGATTTTCTCAATATATCATGCAAATATCACTAGGTGAAAACGTGGACAATAAGGGATATATTTGGGATCAAATTTCGCAAGTTCAAGGATATTCTGTACCTGTGAAGAAGATGACCACGGATCTTGTCTTCTAAATATATACCATGGATATCATATAAATTATGAAGGATAAAACAGGTACTGTATTACAGAAAGTCTGGGACTAGTTACTACATAATTATAATTCCCAAGATATCTAGTACCTGACATCGGGATAAGAGTCATATATTTATTTGTTTCAAATATTTGTTTTCAATATCTGATTTCTCCTGAACGGCTTCTCTCTACTAACACGAGGAGAAATGAGCTAGATTTGCATCTCTTTCATTCCATTGTGGTGTGTTAAATATTCTCTTCTAGCACAATTCAATGATTTTTATCGTTGTTGTGTTTGGACTTTTGACAAGAAAATGAATGTCACACATACATCTGTAATCATTGAAGTTATTAGCCAGTAATGTTGATAATTCAATACTGACCCCTCTTGCAGCAGGAGACGTCAGAATACCCCTATCTAAGGTGCCACCTGTGGAGATGTAATTTCTCCAAAATGATGCCTCGTTCTCTTTTCCCTAACTACCTTTTTTGGACCATAAAGTAATCAAGAATCCGACCCTGAGTCTACAGAAATGGACGTCGACTAAATAACCCGAACTGTCTTTTCTGTGACAACGGAGATCAAGAGCTCCTTCGTTACATCAGCTGTAAAAGCAGAATCTGCATCAGAAATTACCTCTGAGCAGGTCGGATTAAACTATGATTCACACATTCTGCACATGGAAATTCGGGTCGTCGTCTTAGAAAAAATATTCTGTGCCGACTCCGTCGCGGAGATTATTGGTTCTTAGTCTTTGGCAGAGAAGCTGGATTGATTTAGTCAAGTTTGAATAATTGTAGGCTAGAATAAGCCCCCACGGGTTATACTCACAAAATATCATGAGGATGATTAACACACATCTTTTTATCGGTCCTTGGGCATTGAAATATACTTTTTTTGAGAAGCCAGTGCACGTTTCTATCCAGAAATCAAAATCTTACAGTACACTGGAACAATTAGTTTTGATAGGGATTTCTACCGGATATCGACCGATTCGCAATTTACGAACAAGATAATCTATTCAAAATACTTTTCCTTCACCAGAACAAAAATGCTATACCTCGATGCGCGTTTCGCTAACTTGTTTAGCGTATATGAGTTGGCTTATCAAAATCTGCTATCAGTTGATTATCATTATCGATATCAAATCTGGACTACATATGGTGGTAAATTTTTTGGGATGAGTGAGTTCCAAAGGAAGTAATTTCTTTAGAGTAAGCCGCAGTGACTTGGGAAATCCTCTTTTTTTGTCTAAAATTTTGATTGTTTCAAAATTTGCATTTTCCACTTCAATACTAATGACTCCATGCAGTCTTTACAGGTCTGAAGAAGCTACCGTCTAGTGGTTGGGTAAGATGAATTGAATTCGGAGAGAGTAAGACAAAGCCAATATTATGCTTGTTGCTGAGTTGAAAATCTTCGTCCGCGAAGTATGACGACAAATTATTCTCAAATAAGAACCTTCTTTCCTGGCCAATTATTTGTATTCGGTAAAAACATGTTATAAAACCAATCCGTGAAGCAGTCGGCTTGAATTCAACTACTTTTTGTTCTGGGCTCTGAGCTGCAACAGTGGTCGGTTCTCACAAAAATATTGCTCTTCAAGATCTGTTTTGCCTCGTAAAACCTGAGATTTCTTAATTACGTAAGGAGCCAGGTTACACCTGAACCTAACCCACAAAATATGATTGCTGATTTTTAATGGTTTATAATTTATGGGTATTTTTCACCTTTGCTAATTTTTTCTAAGAATATCGGCCTTATTCGTTGTATTTGAAAAAAATTGACAAAGGCCCATTCTTAATCCTTTTTTTTTTCAAATTTTCTAAATAGTTTTGCATTACTCCACTGATATCTTTCAATAAGTGAATAAATCCAGTCTCGACCAGGTATATTATTTTTGAAATGGGTCACCCGTCTTCCTTGCCCATCTTGAGGAACATTTTTGTAACTATTTGTTGACCTCAATATACACTGGAAAATCCTGTTTACTGCAAGTTACGGCAGACAGAATTGTTACAACTTCCTCTTGCTGAGTAAAAACAGTTTGTCCTCCAGGCGGCCCCTTATGAATGCTTTGTTAATAGACCAAATCAAAACCAAATCAAGGATGATGGTGAAAATATTGTTGTATATAAACCCATCCACCCATATAAATCCTACCTCGAAAGATTTATCAAACTACACGATGAATCAGCTGAAAATTTTCAAACAAACTTATTTGGCACATACCTAAGTAGAAAGGTTAAGTAGAAAGAATTGCATTCTACATGACTTCTATTTGAATGAAAAGTCTAATCGCTTGTCTAGTGTATTAAACTGAAAAATGTATAATTTAGGAGAGATTAGTTTAGGAGAATAACGCTTCATTATACAAAACATTTTAAAGAGGTCATTTCATACTGAATTACTTTCTTTTTTCCATCAGAAGTTTTTCACATTTTTTTGTATAAAGATAAAGAATTAATAGTCAAGCAGCTTATGTATTATTTTATAATTTTGGACAGTGATAATCCAGAGTCACTTCGATGTTTTAATAGAGAATATTTTTCAGAATATTATAACAAGTACACTTCATAATGATGAGAAGTATGCACTATATGGGAAACTTATTTATTAAGGGTTTTTCGACAAAAAGTTATTCTTGATAAAAGTTTGTTCATTCTCTAAAACTAAACATACATCAACAAAATACAGTAAAACACACGTAATATACGAGGAACCTTCCAATATTTGATTTTGAGGCAAGAGTCGTGGCCATCTAAGTGAAGTTTCATTTTTTTACCCATTTTTTAAAAATGGGTACTACGGAAAATTTTTTTGCTTGAACGATAAATACACAGCATCCTGTATACGACGGTTTATTTTAAAAGCCTGTAATATTACAAAATACACAACTATGGTGTTAACCACGTTCAATTTTTTGAAAAGTTAAATTCTCCTGAACGGCTTCTCTCTACTAACACGAGGAGAAATGAGCTAGATTTGCATCTCTTTCATTCCATTGTGGTGTGTTAAATATTCTCTTCTAGCACAATTCAATGATTTTTATCGTTGTTGTGTTTGGACTTTTGACAAAAAAATTCCGATGAATGTCACACATACATCTGTAGTCATTGAAGTTATTAGCCAGTAATGTTGATAATTCAATACTGACCCCTCTTGCAGCAGGAGATGTCAGAATACCCCTATCTAAGGTGCCACCTGTGGAGATGTAAGTTCTCCAAAATGATGCCTTGTTCTCTTTTCTCTAACTACCTTTTTTGGACCATAAAGTAATCAAGAATCCGACCCTGGGTCTACAGAAATGGACGTCGACTAAATAACCCGAACTGTCTTTTCTGTGACAATGGAGATCAAGAGCTCCTTCGTTACTTGAGCTGTAAAAGCAGAATCTCAGAAATTACCCCTGAGCAGGTCGGATTAAACTTTGATTCACACATTCTGCACATGAAAATTCAGGTCGTCGTCATAGAAAAAATATTCTGTGCCGAAATATTCTTTTGCAGAAAAGCTGGATTGGATTTAGTCAAGTTTGAATAAGTGTAGGTTATAATAAGCCCCCACGGGCTATACTCACAAAATATCATGACGATGATTAACACACAGCTTTTTATCGGTCCTTAGGCATTGAAATATACTTTTTTTGAGAAGCCAGTGCACGTTTCTATCCAGAAATCAAAATCTTATAATACACTGAACAATTAGTTTTGATAGAAATTTCTACCGGATATCGACCGATTCGCAATTTACGAACAAGATAATCTATAGAAAACACTTTTCCTTCACCAGAACAAAAATGCTATACCTCGACGCGCGTTTCGCTAACTTGTTTAGCGTATACGAGTTGGCTATCAAAATCTGCCATCAGTTGATCATCATTATCGATATCAAATCTGGACTACATATGGTGGTAAATTTTTTGGGATGAGTGAGTTCCAAAGGAAGTAATTTCTTTAGAGTAAGCCGCAGTGGCTTGGGAAATCCTCTTTTTTTGTCTAAAATTTTGATTGTTTCAAAATTTGCATTTTCCACTTCAATACTAATGACTCCATGCAGTCTTTACAGGTCTGAAGAAGCTACCGTCTAGTGGTTGGGTAAGATGAATTGAATTCGGAGAGAGTAAGACAAAGCCAATATTATGCTTGTTGCTGAGTTGAAAATCTTCGTCCGCGAAGTATGACGACAAATTATTCTCAAATAAGAACCTTCTTTCCTGGCCAATTATTTGTATTCGGTAAAAACATGTTATAAAACCAATCCGTGAAGCAGTCGGCTTGAATTCAACTACTTTTTGTTCTGGGCTCTGAGCTGCAACAGTGGTCGGTTCTCACAAAAATATTGCTCTTCAAGATCTGTTTTGCCTCGTAAAACCTGAGATTTCTTAATTACGTAAGGAGCCAGGTTACACCTGAACCTAACCCACAAAATATGATTGCTGATTTTTAATGGTTTATAATTTATGGGTATTTTTCACCTTTGCTAATTTTTTCTAAGAATATCGGCCTTATTCGTTGTATTTGAAAAAAATTGACAAAGGCCCATTCTTAATCCTTTTTTTTTTCAAATTTTCTAAATAGTTTTGCATTACTCCACTGATATCTTTCAATAAGTGAATAAATCCAGTCTCGACCAGGTATATTATTTTTGAAATGGGTCACCCGTCTTCCTTGCCCATCTTGAGGAACATTTTTGTAACTATTTGTTGACCTCAATATACACTGGAAAATCCTGTTTACTGCAAGTTACGGCAGACAGAATTGTTACAACTTCCTCTTGCTGAGTAAAAACAGTTTGTCCTCCAGGCGGCCCCTTATGAATGCTTTGTTAATAGACCAAATCAAAACCAAATCAAGGATGATGGTGAAAATATTGTTGTATATAAACCCATCCACCCATATAAATCCTACCTCGAAAGATTTATCAAACTACACGATGAATCAGCTGAAAATTTTCAAACAAACTTATTTGGCACATACCTAAGTAGAAAGGTTAAGTAGAAAGAATTGCATTCTACATGACTTCTATTTGAATGAAAAGTCTAATCGCTTGTCTAGTGTATTAAACTGAAAAATGTATAATTTAGGAGAGATTAGTTTAGGAGAATAACGCTTCATTATACAAAACATTTTAAAGAGGTCATTTCATACTGAATTACTTTCTTTTTTCCATCAGAAGTTTTTCACATTTTTTTGTATAAAGATAAAGAATTAATAGTCAAGCAGCTTATGTATTATTTTATAATTTTGGACAGTGATAATCCAGAGTCACTTCGATGTTTTAATAGAGAATATTTTTCAGAATATTATAACAAGTACACTTCATAATGATGAGAAGTATGCACTATATGGGAAACTTATTTATTAAGGGTTTTTCGACAAAAAGTTATTCTTGATAAAAGTTTGTTCATTCTCTAAAACTAAACATACATCAACAAAATACAGTAAAACACACGTAATATACGAGGAACCTTCCAATATTTGATTTTGAGGCAAGAGTCGTGGCCATCTAAGTGAAGTTTCATTTTTTTACCCATTTTTTAAAAATGGGTACTACGGAAAATTTTTTTGCTTGAACGATAAATACACAGCATCCTGTATACGACGGTTTATTTTAAAAGCCTGTAATATTACAAAATACACAACTATGGTGTTAACCACGTTCAATTTTTTGAAAAGTTAAATTATTTTCATACATTTTTGGTGCAAAGTTATTTTTATTGTTTGTTAACACCGAAAATTACTCCAAATTATACAGTAACAAGAACTTAATATTCAATAATATCAAATCACAAAACATCAAAATAAAATAGGTATTTTGGAGATTATTTAGGAGGATTGTTTTGGGGAACGAACAAGAAAAAAACTCGTCAATATTCGGATTAATTTTGGTTCATACCCGCAGTTCACGATAAACGGATGCCGTTTTGTCTTTTATGATAGCAATGCTTGACCAATGAGTCAATGAAACGAGGTCGTCTTGAGGCTCATTTGAAGGCAATACGTAGTGCTCATATAAATTCAGATTTGAGTTACTTTAACTTTGAAGTGAAGAAAAAGTTAGAAAAAAAAAATTACAGTCTGTATTTACTGCTTGTTCTTTAACAAATAATCGTCTTTCTGAGGCTAGTAATCAAATTTCTTTATTTATCGCTGAAACTGGAAAAATCACACTATAGGAAATAATTTCATAAAACCGTCAATATCAGCATTTCTTGAAACGGTTCTGGAAAAAGATGTAAAAGCTACGCCACTCAGTAACAATACTGTCAACGAAAGAATAGACGAAATAAGTGAAGATATTGAGAAACAACTTGTTGAAAAACTGAAAAAAAAATTTCTCAGTACAAATGGATGAATCAACTAAAAACCGCTTGCCAAATATTGTAAATGAAAATTTGCAAAATCTTCCTTATATTAAATGGAACACCCTGTATATTATTGATCCATAAGAAGCGCCAACGAAACCTCTACAAATTTCATTAAGTATTCCCTATGGCTAAGTTCAATAGTTTTTCTTAAATGAGCATTTCTTTCGAAAAATGGTCATTTTTTCAAAGCGAAATCCATTTGACGACTGATAA
>NW_019292185.1:20514-31356 GCF_000500325.1 Leptinotarsa decemlineata | reverse complement strand
GGGGTGTTCCATTTGAAAAATCAAAGAAGCCGCTACTTTATAGTAGAAGCGACAACGCCGCTTCGTCTGAAATATTTTAGGCGTGTAGGTCATATTGACTTATGCATACTGTGGAATTTTCAGGTTGATCCGTTGAATAGTTTGTCAGAAATGGCTAATTAACGCTCATCATGAAAAGCCCTGTATAGACATGCTCGATAAAGCCATTGTATAGCGAAGTACGTCTTTCGTTTCTGCGAAGCATCAAGAGAGAAATATGAAAATTCGCCATGTCAGTTTTTGATATTTTAGGTTTCTCGACTGATTTCACAACTCAGAACAAAAATCGTCTCCAAGATATTTGGAAAATGGGACGATGAAATTACAGATATTCTCAATGAAAGATGGCAATCATCTTTATCTGATTTCCTTCAAAAATTTGAAGATTATATTTCACTCTGAAAAAAAGCAAATCGACAATTCAACTGTATTTGTTTTGTGATGCTTCTGAGAGATCATCTACTACAGTAGCAAATCAATTTTACCAAAACAAATATTAGGTTCAAGTAGATTTTGTCAATGAAAAAGCAAGAGTTAACCTCTTGAAGCAGCCTGATGCCACATAGATGAAAAGTTTTTGTGTCCCAACGTTTGGGAACAATTCAAAGCCTCACCAAAAAAAAATCGATGGATATATGTTGACTCCAATGAAAAAGTTGCGGATGAAGCGACAAAAGATATCAAACTTTGGATCTATAACGTATTCGAAAAACACTTCATTGTGGGATATTCACTAAACGCAAACGCAACACGTGTTTCNGGTAGTCATGATCACGAATCTGAAGGAATTTTGAGCCTATTTTGGCTCCTAATATGTTTTACCGTAAAAATGGGGTGTTCCATCGCGAGCGGCGGACAGTGTATATCACTTTGGCCAACTCCATTCAGGTGGTAGGTGCATTTTGAGCATTTCCATCAGTCCAGAGAGTTTCATCGTTCTACCTCGAATATAACGGAAGATACGGAGGTGTTTCCATGAGAAGTGAGACACACTGTATGTTCTGCTACCCCAATATGGCGCCCCAATATGATGAGCAAGAGAAAAATGGCTGCTTGAAATTGATGAAAGATGCGAATCAAGAAATGATTATTATACATTGTGTTATTCATAAGAAAAACGTGGTAGCTAAAAATATCTCGCCTGTTCAACATGAAGTACTACATGCAGTAATAAAGTGTGTTGATGCTATTAAACCTAGTGCTAAATGTGAGCGTCTTTTCAATTTATTTTGTGAGTAACAAAATGAAGACCTTGCGAAACTTTTTCTTCATACTAATGTAAGATGGCTATCCAAAGGAAACTGCTTGAAAAGATTTATGCAACTGTTTGATACTCTTAGTGATTTTTTAAATTTTTTTCCAATGGAAGGTTCAGTTTTGGTGGAAATTATGTAAAACTATTTTACTTACTGAAAATTCACCCCGTTTCATCCCCCGCATCTTAGCTCAACTTCAATATATTTTTCCGTATTATGTGTACTATTTTCTTTCCTTTATTACTATTATTTTCATGCTATTATTAATTTATCCCTTTTTAAAAATAATTCTCAAGAGCCTATTAATTTTGTTAGGGGCTATCGCACTGTACACAAATGTAGACTAGACCACGCAGCTGACCAGTTGTACATTTAGGTTCAAATCTGTTCGAGGAAGAATTGTCAACCAATTAATTTTCCTTGTCATCCTAGGGCAATGATGAGACTAAAATTAAATCGTGAGGCGGGTCAAATTTTTGTTAAGTGTGTTCGATCATTGACAAATTTACTCAGTGAATATTACTGGAGTTTTTTCCCAACACCAAATCGCTATTTTTACACCTCGACACCTCGAGGTGTTGGGAAAAAACTCCAGTAATATTCATTACTACACCAAAGGTTCCAAACAGTACATCATAAATTTACTCAGGTTTCAATTTCAATGAGTGCTCTGGATAATAAGAAAAATGATACCTACCTGGTACGTATCAACCTGATTATTTTTAACTTCTAGTACATTATTAGCATCTTCAACTTCTTGATGGTATTCAAATTTGAATTGTATAGCGAATAAAAACTTCCTATTTGTTGAACACTCGAAGGATCTCACTATACACTGTGTCCAAAATGAGAAAGGCCAGTATTGAAAAATTTCAAATCATTAGAGAATTAAGTCTGTTATATTAGGTAACAGTTACCCATTTGAAGGCTTAGTTGAATGACACTCTAAAATTTGGGAAATATCGATAATAAGCAATACTCTAGTGAAGTTGCAGCTGAATAGGCTAACTTATAATGGGTGATTCTTTTCATTGGTTCANGTGAAGTTTCAGCTGAAAAGGCTAACTTATAACGGGTGATTCTTTTCATTGGTTCATATAAAAAAATAAAATCGGTGATATCGTTTTTCGAAGACGAAAAGTCGGAATAAGTATAGTTTGAAAGTGGCAATGAGAAAGTGCTTTTTTATTTTGATATATCTTCAAGTAACGTCAGACAAGAATTGAACGAAATAGAAGAATTTCATTTTTTTTGAATATCTTCGGGACTGATCAGAATAATCTGAATTTTCAAACGCCATTTAAATTTCTGATTTTATTACATTAGCTCTACTTGTCTCAACAAACAGTGTTTTCCCAATTCAATCAATGAAAATCACCTTACATTTACCTATATAGGGCCACAAAGGGTTTCGTTTTTTTACTCTGTGGCAAATAATATATTTATAGCACTTTTGATTTCATTTGATATGTATTATATCGGCTTCCATATTACGACTGTATTTTGAGTTTTCGAAGAAACAATTCATAGTGAAATGACAACATTAGCTGTTGATGCTTCCAACTCATTATAACAGGAGTTCAAAGTTCAAAAGTCAGATAAACAAATATAAAAATAGCAGTATTTGCATTCTAGAGCGCACGAGATAAGTATTACGAATATTTGTTGAAAAAATGAAAATTGATTGGCATGGATTGGTATTGTGATTGTCATGCTTTGATCATTTCAGTCGCATTCATCATGATTAATTCATCAAAATTAATCTATGAGCGAATTCATCTAATGAAGAAGGAACAAGAAATCAATTGCCGATATATTGAGAATTCAAAGAATAAATAATAGTGGAATTACCTGTGACTATAATATATTCCACATTTTCTGACACTTTGTTGTAGGTAAATTAAAGTCATATTCAAGTAATACTTTACGAGATTTCCACTAGACAGTTTACAAAACCGCTCTGCATGTGATTCACTATGTCTGTTCATTCATGAACATGCCTGAGGAAGCTATTTTATAGTTGTTGCAGTTTAAAAAAATTCAACAAGTTATTCACTAAGCGTGTTCTTGCATGAACACGGCTGAACATCTCGTCTGAATAAATCGGCTCATAAATAAAAAAGTAACGTCAATTTGAAGAATAACATCAATCATTTGTTTTTGAAAAAAGGTAACTATAAAAATACCGTTCAGTTGATTTATCTGAAACTTTGGTTACTTATCGGAATAGTTTTTTGTTCAGTGATTTTCTTATAAATAAAAAATAAACGAATATATCTGAGAGTAGTCGTTTCGGGAGGGCTTTTTCTTCCAGTTGGAGAAGTAGACAGTTGAAACCTTTCATTCTCAAAAATTGCAGACTTTAAATATAATTTGATACCCAGTAGATTACTAAGGCGACGATTAAAATGATTTAAAGCACTTGGTATAAATTTAGTATAGGATATTTCGGCAAACAAATGAAAACAAAGCGTTCATAAATGCAAATGAGTGATAATCAATAATTTTACATAATTCATATTCAGAGTTAATTAGTGCGTACAAATATTTCGAAGAAAATTCATTCAATAAAACAATAATCCTATTAATTGAACACTCCCGTTGGTAGGTTATCCTTTATGTGTATCCATTTTTCCACAGGCTTGTCATCTGAAAAAAGAAGTACTATAGTGACTAGTATTTTTATTGTTGCTTTTATTTTATTTTTATCGTTGTTTTAATAAAATGTTTTCTAGTATTAAGATTATTGAGAATCAACTAAAAAGCGAATGGATGTCATTATGTACTGTCATAGATGGCATAAGTATATTTAACCTGTTTGTGACATAAGTCGTAATGTTGTGAATGAATTGAGTGTTTCATCTTGTAATGTTATGTGATGTTTGATTTCAAAGCTTTTAATACAGCCTTCTAAGGAAACTTTCGTATCTACAGTTCATTCTGGAAATCCGGTAGATTGAAGTTTGGGAAAGAATAATGTTTAAGACTTTGGGGTGGTCTAGACCACTATATAAATCATCCAACATGATTGGGTAAAATGAACTACTTTTTTTATAGTCATCAAAAGTTTTGGATCATTTTCAGGTCAACCCACCAACTGTCATGTATACGACATCCCCTTCAAGTACTACTCCCCAACCCATTCACACACTACTAAACACCACGGGAATTCTGACGACGACTACAGGAATTCCAGTGATGATAGATGGGGACAGTAAAGTGGCTATCAACCGAGTTCAACCTGTCGGTAAAGAACGTGTGGTGAAAGAAGTGAAGAAGAGCGCCCACAATGCAATCGAAAGGAAGTACAGGACAAGCATCAATGACAAAATTATAGAATTGAAGAATATTGTTGTCGGAGAAGAGGCAAAAGTAAGAATATATTTATTAAAGTGTGATATGTTTATAAAGATGGGATATTTCGTATGGTCTGCTGTAACTGATGCGAGTCAATTATTGAAATGAATTCACTTATTTAAAAAAAATCATAACGACTCAAACAGTTTCAAAGCAATATTTTTTTCAAATTAATTCGGATGTTTTTTTTTTAAACTTTTTCAAGCATTTGTTAGCTCATTGCAAAACTTGAAATCTATAATGAATCAAATTTTGACAAATATTTGATTTCATTTTCATTAATTTTAGATTGCCTGAATATCTTGTTGTATGTTTGTGTTGGTCACCATTGCTTTTGAAAGTCAGATTTGANTTGCTTAGCAATGTCATGACATAAGTGATAACTACCCGTGAAAACTATCCATGGGTAGTTATCACTGTAATGATGGTTTCATTGGTTATTTCGACACACATGACTAGAAATAGACAAATTTGATAGGATAATTTTTTTGGCAAAAAATTTTCGTAGTAAGATCTTGTAACCAAAACCACAAATATGTTTTTTTTTGTTTGTAACTGCTCGTATTGGCTATACCATTTTGATAGGAACCAACTAGACTGTAAACATTATTTTTATATATACGGTAAAGAAATGTCTAACTTTCGATTTGATAATGATGGACAGCATCATAATGGCGTTTCCATGATACATTTCTCTTAGGGCGATAAGTTCAAATTCCTGACTTTTTTCAAAGAACGTACTAGATATGATGGAAATGCTGAGAATGGTGAACAACGTTCTACTAACATCATAGAAAAAATACAAAATGAAAAAATGCTACCACAGACACCTCATTCAATCTACGAACTTTTATATTTACATCACACCACAAACTCTATGATCCTATCTCCAAAGAATGAAAGAGAATTAACATACCTCATAAAAGAATTGAAAAATAAAAAATCTGTCGGATTAGATAATATCAAATCAGAAACACTCAAAGCCATAATTTCCCAAATAGTCGAACCACTCATGTACATANTCACTTATGATGCACTGTTTGGAACCTTTGGTGTAGTAATGAATATTACTGGAGTTTTTTCCCAACACCAAATCGTTATTTTTAACACCTCGACACGTGATTCGATCACCAAGTGATCATCTTCAAAGAGGAAGATTAAACTAACTAAAAATAACGATTCGGTGTTGCAAACACTCCACCATCTCGGAAAATGCGATTTCGATTAACTTCGAAGCGATTGTGAACATTCCACAATACTACAATTTCATCATCGGGAATTTTGAATTGGCGTAATTTTTACGGGCATTAATGGAATCGAAAAATTGTTGCAAGGGTGAAGTCAAAGTAAAATACATTTCATATTCGTATTCAGTATTCAAAAATATTTATTGGTATAACATATATTCGAAAACTCTAAAAAATAACTGTGAAAAGAATAATGCTACAGGTTCGGATTTCTATTGTAAGAAAGTGTTGATAGATTTGATATCTATGAGAAAAAATGAGGAAAGAATGAAATGACAATATTAAAATCTTCAAAATACCAGTTGTTTCTTTGTTTGATCAAACTGAATTTTGTAGCGTTAACCTTGTTAATAAAACACTACTTTAACATTTAACTATTTGCTTCGATAGCAGATATTGGAATATTTTTACAATGCGTGAATATGGAAGAGAATAAACAAATGTTTAATTATTGCCGTTTACGATAGAACTAATACTTACTAATAGACATTGAACCGATCAACGCTTGCTCGAGAGAGATGAACCGTGAGAGGTTCAAGTGTTCTGGAATGCCTGTACAGGGTGGTATGAGATATAGGAAAATAAAAGATTAATGAAAAAATGAATTAAACAAACTCTCACCGTACACCAGTAGTTACCCAAATATTCCAAAAACATAGTTGAGGAAATGAAATAATATCTTGGAGAATATGAAGAATAAACAATGATTATGCAATTGAAAAATAGAATTATGTTAATTTGTACAGAACACAATCATGACTTGAAATAAAAAATAAGTAATGAATGTGCTGAATCATAATTAATTTATAATGTACATGTATTGAAATTGAAAAAAAAATGATAATAATAGAGGATGAACAAAGGAAAATTATAAAAATTTAAAAATATCTGAGATATTTCGAAAATAAAACATAAGAAATAATCATCTTTTTGATTCATCTAAATTATTTATAGTTTAGATGGCTTTTTTCTCCTTTATATTTGAAAATAACTTCTATGCATGACCCTCATATCTCAATAAAGTTTATTTTGAACCGCTTTCTCTCTTTCTTTGGGAATTTTCTACATTTTTGTATGAAGGTAGAAAAGTGGAAAGTCTCTATTATTGCATTTCCAACAACCAATCCCTTTTAAACGTATACCCCCCTCCCTCTAAAAATTGGATTTTCATATCTATATACAGTAAGTAATATTGAAAAAGTAGGACACGGCCTATATAATGATAACTACCCATGGATAAGGAGACTTTAATTTATGACATTAAAAATAAAATAAATACAACAATGAAAATTAATTGGCGCTCCGGGGCGACTTCATTGATTCCATATAATTAGAAGCTAAATTGTATTTCATCTGAAAAATTATGATGTGCTTTACTGAAAACATATTTTCCACCATGAAATGAAATAGGCGATCTAAAATAAAAAATTGATGAAAAATCTCATAGTTTTCAAACATGTTTAATTTTATTTTGGGAGTTAACTATATTTTCATTTTCAACTCTTTCTTTCACAGTTAGTTTCCGGAATTTTTCTGAATAACTCATCCGCGAAGATGTTAGTTCTTGCTTCCAATTGAAGGTATCTACTCACTCTCCGAAACCAACGGCTATCAATGTCTCCGAATATTTATTTCATTTTCATCAATCAAAGGTTGTCCTTTTTTTGAATCACCTAAACTGTACTAGCAACTGACGATAAACCAGAAACACTTGTTTGAACTTCACAGTTCTGAGTGCTTCGTTCATGAATTCCAATATTTAATAACAACCATCAGAATCTATGTGTAATCCAAGGTTATCTGACTGAAACCACGATGAGTGGCTGGCTTCTGTTGCTCAAACCATAACTATCGCGTTGTTTCTCAAAATCAAGTGTTGCTAATCCTTGCATTTGGCTACAATTTCAAATAACACCTGCTAACTTCATCTTCATTTTTTCTGATTACTAGGACTCAAATGTCGCAGTTATAGCAGTGATCATAGCAGCCGCCGTGATGATTTTACTATTGTTTTTACGAGCTCAAGATCATCTAATCAAATTTACAAATATGCAGCTTGACTCTGTTACTCTCCATATTGACTACACCCTATCGTTCTCTAGAATGTATAAGATATTCAATTACCTTCAAATTTGTTTTAGATTCAGGATCTGTAGACAGATAGCTTCACCTGCTTCTGAGATAATTCGAGAATTTTCATAGTAATCACGAGATCTTATAGGCAAATGGTGCAGAGGCGTATGTTGTTTTTGCTACCAATTTTGAGACGCACATTGCTAAAGATTCTTCGTGGTAATTTCAGTGGTTTCTTTATGGAAATGAGATTTTCTGAGCATCTTTGCATAAGGGCTACACTATATTGATGGATGCTAACTGACACTCAACATGTTTCATGTATTTGCTTGAGGATTCATGGACAAAGCACACAAACCGCTAACACGGGTTTCTGGCTTATTTTATTTCACAGGCCTTCAACTAACAAGTCTTGTGTTGGGTACAATGAGGAGTAATATATTTTTTCTATATTTTCATTGACCAGCTATCATCCCCATCCGAACAACAACTATCAGATGTTGAAACTTACCCGAGTTGAAAATTACCAGGGTCTGACCTGTTGATATGCGATTCCAAATGATGATTTTTTGGTAGAGTTCGTTTAATTTGCCAATTTGTTCTATGATTGGTTGAGCACTATAAGAATTACTTGTGAAATGATTTTCCACAAATATTATGAAAAACTAATTTTTCCATAAATATCATGCATCTTTATGAGCAATTTTGAATTTTTTCCAGAAACTCTAGTGATTTCAATTGCGGAATCATTAATATGTTTTTACAAATTGGTTTCAGGAAATTATTGAAAACATGTATTGGATAAAACGATAGATACTCACCCTCAATAACTACTTGCATGAATAATTTCTTCTTTGAACTCCGTTGTGTGTAATATATTTGGAACACTTTCTGCCAACTTGTATTATATGAGAATCTAGAGAACCTCTACTCTTTTGACTGATAACTAGTCCGAAGATCATCAGTACAATCAGCATAATTTTCAAATCCATCTTTAACGAAGTGAATTTCTCAATGATATATATACTAGAATGATATGAGGTTCCCATCAATTATCGTTGTTATGTTGAATTATTGCTCTCGAATCAAAGTTCAGCGTCAGACAGAGTGATGGTAGATAAGAGAGCATTGAGATAAGAGAGCCATGAACAAAATTCGTCGAAACGAATATTTTTTCAATAATATTTTATGGTCGGATGAATCGACATTCCATAAAAATGGATTTGTAAATCGACATAATTACCATTATTATGCGACAGAAAATCCTCACTTATTGAGACAGGTGGATTATCAACATAGGTGGTCGATAAATGTCTGGGGAGGCATCATTGGAGAATATGTAATTGGTCCATACTTTTTTGAGGGACATATGAATGGTGCAATGTATCTCAATTTCTTACGAAATGATTTACCAGGTTTGTTAGATGATATTCCTCTTGACCTCCGCAATAGAATGTNACTGAATGAAATATTCCTGAATATTGTCATGTTACAAATATTAGAAATGTATTCAAATTAGAATGTTCCTACTCTCAAAAAAATGTATACTGAAAAATATACTACAATAACATTTAGCAGCACTAATTAAAAAATAATAAATATATCATTTCATTAAAATAGTGAAAATATATTACATGAAGAAATGAGCGAGATATAGGTATCTCACTTCAAAAAATATACCCACAAATTAAGTATTTCAAATGAGTGGTATGATGGGTTCTTCAATGAATTTCACTAATTTAAAATTGGCCAAACTTTGCTCACCAGAAGAGTTTTCCTGATATTTGTCTAACAATGCATCAACCAGTGTTTCAATATTGATACCTGGAATAAAATGTACACTAACGTTCATTATCACTATTTGAAAGTGGCACAATGAAATTGAAATAAAAATCATATATATTTTTCTCATAGGTTTCTCATAGGTTCATGAGGAACCTATGGCGCACCTGCCTGTACCAGGTTCCACTCCGTTTCCTTTTGGGCCTATTGATACTATCTTGAAAAAGAGCGATGAAAATTATGAAAACAAATGATAAAAAAGAATGTGTCATTCACTTACTTTTCTCTACTGAAGACACACAACTGAAATCACTCTGGTTCAAACATGTACTTAGTCAAACCAAAAAATCCCACACACCAAATTTCTTTGGGCCTAAAATGAGGTATAGTAGGTTAAGCACCATGACTTTACTATCAATACTATTGCCTTTTACTTACTTTTCAAGATTGTCGCGCGCTACGCTTCAATTGACCAATGAGAAACGTTTACTCCAATACTTTACTTCCCCATTTCTCTGTTGCCAGGATTTGTCGCTTTTTAATTGAACAATTTCAAATACAAAAAGACAAATAGGAGAATAAACCGATTTATTGATGCAATTGGTTCATTCATTGGCCCGTTGGAATTTTTTGTCGTTTCCAACAGTTGCAGTCGGAGCAATTCATCAGAATCTTCGCGTCGAGTTCAAAAACTGGTTAGCACTATTAGGGTTTTATACATTAGGTTATGCATTCTATTGAAATATTTTTGTTTTTAATAATATTGAATTATTCGAATACGTTATCAAAATTCCAGTAATACACCGTATAGAATATTCCAAAATATACCGTGGGGATATATTCTAAAAATATACCATATAGTATATTCTACCGATGATACTCTTAGAAAATTCACGGGAGAATAATCCATTTATACACATTCTTTGCACATTATTCCGGGAATAATACTGCCATATTCATTCAAGCATATTCTATGAATATTCTGAAGGCATGTATATATTCCAAGAATATTCTATGAATATTTGGAATATATACGTTCGTTTTATGATATACAGGGAATATTCCATGAATATCTAGTGCTGTGTGGG
>NW_019292185.1:0-19794 GCF_000500325.1 Leptinotarsa decemlineata | reverse complement strand
AGTCAATTACCAAAATTTGGATGATTTTGAATATTCACTTGAAAAGTTATCAAAGAAAAACATTTTTCATTTTGTAACTACGAGGGCCCGTAACTTGGTTACGAAGACTTTTAGGAAAAAAAGTTATATGAAGTACTGGTGATATTTTGACCCCATCTATATACATTCCCGAGAGGAAAAGAGGAAGTTCAGGGACACCCTGTATATTCCAAGAATATTCAATGAATATTTGGAATATATACGTTCGTTTTATGACATAGAGGGAATATTCCATGAATATCTGGTTCTGTGTGGTTATAGCGGCCGCCGTGATGATTTAACTAGTCTTTTCACAAGCACAAGATCTTCTAATTGAATTTTCAGATATGCAGCTTGCTTCCGTTACCCTCCATGTTGGCTTTACCATACCGTTATGTAGAATGTATGAAACATCCAAACTTAATTCACACCCAAGACCCGTAAACAGGTAGCCTCAACTGCTTCTGAGATGATTTGAGGATTTCCATAGTGATCTATAGGCAAAACTATAGGTGTGCAGATGTGTTTGGGATCCATTTCGCTACCAAGTTTGACACAGGTAATTTCGGTAGTTTCTTTATAAAAACATGATTTTCTAAGCATACTTGCATAAGGACTACACTATATCGATGTGTGCTTAGTAACCCTCAAATGTTTCATGTATTTGCTTTAGGATTCATGGACAAAGCACGTAATCACTAACACGGTTTTCTGGCTCATTAAATAAAGTCTTGTGTTCATTGTAATGATGAGTAAGTATCTTTTACATTGTTTTCATTGATCAGCTATCATCCCTGTACGAACAGCAATTATCTAAAGTCGAAACTTTTCCGAGATGAAAATCACAGGGTCTGATATGGAAGTTCAGATAATTTGCCGATTTGTTCTATGCCGATTGGTTGAGCACTATAGGAATTACTTGTGAAATGATTTTAGGTATATCATTTGAGAATAACTGTCTCGTTTACTATTTGAAATCAAGAATGAATTCATAACAAAATATTCGGCCTCAGAAATCTTTTTCATAAATATTATGGAAAAGTTATGATTTCAACTGTAGAATTTTCTATATATTTTCACAAATCTGGTTTGAAAAATTAATGAAATCATATACTTGATAAAATGAAAACTACTCACCCCTAATATTTACTTGCATGAATAATTTCTCTTTTTAACTCCGTTGCGTATGATATATTTGGAACACTTTTCAGCTTTTATTATATCAGAATTAAAAACACCTGTACTCTTTTGACTGATAACTAGTCCGAAGATCATCAGTACAATCAGTATGATTTTCAAATCCATCTTTAACAAAGTGAATTCCTTAATATTAATATCAATAATGGTATGCGGTTAACTGATGTTTGTTATGTTGAATTATTATATTGAATCAAATTTCAGCGTCAGACAGAGTGCTGGTCGATAAGAGAGCATTGAAATCTTCCAATCATTTACTACAATTGAAAAACAAATATCTCCATTGATTTGGTTGTTCTTTCTATTATTTTAATTATGTTGAAAAACTTCATAACGAAATTTGGGAGACCTGATACCGTGAATAAAAGCATTGAATTGTTTGGATTCGTTTTTCGGTAAAATCTTTTCATTGCTATTCAAGATGATTATTGATTCGATCCGGCTTCGCGCGGGTAGCAGAACATACAGTGTGTCTCACTTCTCATGGAAACACCTCCGTATCTTCCGTTATATTCGAGGTGGAACGTTGAAACTCTTAGGACTGATGAAAATGCTCAAAATGCACCTACCACCTGGATGAAGTTGGCCAAAGTGATATACACTGTCCGCCACTAGCGATGGAACACCCCATTTTCACGGTAAAACATATTAGGAGGCAGAATAGGCTCAAAATTCCTTTAGATTCGTGATCAGGACTACCAACTTACTACGATTACACTTTTTTCCTGAAAAAAATTCAGTCTTGAAAAATCAGAATTTGTCTCACTTCTTATGAAAACACCCCCGTATCTTCCATAATATTTGATGTGAAACGATGAAACTCTCAGGACTGATGGAAATGCTCAAAATGCAACTACCACCTGAAACCTGAATGGGGTTGGCTAAAGTGATATACACTGTCCGCCACTCGCGATGGAACACCCCATTTTTACTGTAAAACATATTAGCGGGCAAAATAGGCTCAAAATTCCCTCAGATTCGTGATCAGGACTACCAACTTACTACGATTACCTTTTTTTCCTGAAAAAATTTCAGTCCTGAAAAATCCGAATTTGTTTCACTTCTCATGGAAACACCCCCGTATCTTCCGTAATGATTGAAGTAGATTTTTTTTTGGTTTTGACATCAAAACATGAACGAAATTTTTTAAGAGAAATTCGACTTTTGTTTTCACATAAATAATTTATTTTTTATTTTGTTGTCAGGAAAGTTATTCCTTCTCAATAAGAAAGAAAATGGTAATTTTGTAAGAGGAACGGAAACATGTAATCAGTGAGGTAAAAATTCCTGTCATTGAGATAATTTCCCTGCTTCCATAAACAATACTCCATACGGCGGAGTTCATCTCCTTCGTGCAAAGTATGTGAAAATTTGGGTTTGAACGCATGCATTTTATGCCTCTTTGAACACCTCCATATTTTACTGCGGCTCATATTGAGTTGAAGCGATAAGTTTCTCAAACTAATTCTAGGATCAGCTTGATGAGCCGCCAATATCGTATCATCATCAATGTTTTACAATTTGTCTGTCCTTTGTTACTTGGCTGGTGCTCACGAATAGATTATATATTTTATGTACAGTTCCAGGGTGTACAGCTACCTCTAGCGGGTGTCTTCTATTAAATTCAGCGGCCGCTTCACGATAAGACCTCACACCTTCACCAACAATTAAAACAATTTCAATTTTTGCTTGAAGTGACAGACGTGCCATGTTGAACTTTGTCAATCAATATGAGCTGATATCAGTTAAAATGGGAACTTCAGAAATATTAAAATATGAACATTAACTCAGGAACAGAAAACAACTGGAACACAGGAACAATATCCAACACAAATACAGGAACAATAAACACAATGGAACAAAAACACAGCAGAAACAACAGGAACAACGGCGATTCAAAGAACAACAATACTAGAAACAACAAATGCAATGAAAACTGGTCTGTTCTTGTATTAACTGTTGTGAATACAACAAGATCTTTCAACAATATTGTCAGGTTGACAGTAAATATCAATGAGTAACTGTTTTCCATGGTGATTTCAGGACACTGCATGATTCAATGAAACTGATGTAACTCAATTCCTTCAAATGATTTCAGACACAAATTCAGCAAGTAGGTAAAATAATCAAAATTCTACCTGTTCACTGAGTGCGATTTTTACTTTAAAAATTAACAGTTGTTTAGGTGTTGCGATGAGTATGAAGATTAATTTTGTTTCGGATGGTAAAATGTTTCCTCAATATTTTGATAAAGACCCCGAACATTTCTTATGAGAATGTGGTGCCGTGACATTTTCCTCAGATAGGCTCAAAATAGATGATAGCATCTCACAGCATCTGTATCTCTCATACCTGAGAGTACTCTCCAGATAAAATGAAGGTATTGGAAGCGAACTAGTTTGCGCCGTAATATGTTTTACCTGAAATTGGGGTGTTCCATCGCGAGTGGCGAACAGTGTATATTACTTTGGCCAACCCCATTCAGGTGGAAGGTGCATTTTGAGCATTCCCATCAGTCCTGAGAGTTTCATCGTTCCACCTTGAATATTATGGAAGATACGGGGGTGTTTCCATAAGAAGTGAGACAAATTCGGATATTTCAGGACTGACATTTTTTCAGGAAAAAAGTGTATTCGTAGTAAGTTGGTAGTCCTGATCACGAAACTGAAGAAATTTTGAGCCTATTTTGCCCCCTAATATGTTTTATCGTAAAAATGGGGTTTCCATCGCGAGTGGCGGACAGTTTGGACACTTTGGCCAACCCTATTCAGGTGGTAGGTGCATTTTGAGCATTTCCATTAGTCCTGAGAGTTTCATCGTTCTACCTCAAATATTACGGAAGGTACGGAGGTGTTTCCATGAGAAGTGAGACACACTGTATATGCCCATTTCCATTTGTGTAATATCATTTTGCCCGTGACAAAGTTCTTTACTTTCACACGAAGGACGAGCTTTAGGAAATATACGGGCGGGATGTTTCGTCCTCTAAAAATTCTATAGCAATCCATAACATTCGAGAGGATTCGAAAGCATACGTAGGTCAATAAAAATATTCTCGGACAGTCAAGCGGCGTTGAAAGCTCTTAGCTCCTACCGAGCAACGTCTAAATTGATAGCAAATTGCCAAAAACGACTCTCCTCGATAGAAAGACTCACCAGATTTTCTCTGTTCTGGATTCCTGTCCTGGAAGGCAATGAGGCTGCTGACTCCCTTGCAAAGGAGGCTGCTGCAAGCAGCTTCATCGGACCAGAAACAGTCATTGGCATCGCTTTAGGCTCTGCCAAACAAACATTGAATACCTGGATGGCAAGAAGATTTATGAACTTCCTTCCTTTCTCTAGGATTGGCTCACTCCAAGGCGTTTATCTTCAAAGGTTGATACCAAACAGTTGTTGGACTACAGAAGGGATGAACTACGATGTCTAATACACCTTCTTACAGGTCACTATCATTTAAATCATAATATGCAGAGACTCGGACTGTCGGAAGACAGTGTGCCCAACTCAATATCAGTGAAATAGAGGAATATGACTACACAGTCGTGTACGAAAAAAACACGTTACCAATGCTGATTTCCTCTCCAGGATACAAATCTATCCAGTAGAAATTGATGCAAAATCCTCCACCCAATTCAAACGAATCGGACCAACATCTAAATGATCTTTCACGGATGGAAGAAGACAGTCGGATCCGATCGATCTCCCCAGAACCTATAGACACGAAACTCCAGCAAGAAGGTGTTTTTTGTGCACCTGTTTCCCTACTGATTATTCCAGAACCAATGACTAATGCCCGAATCACCACCTATGCCAAGAAAACAATAAGAGGAAATCAAAGCTTTTCTTATTCTATTCTGCGAACCAAGAAAGAAATAGTTTTGTTTTTTTGACAAGAAAAAAATATATCGATATTTCTGTAAAACTTTTTGTACCACTTTCAATAAAAATCATTCAATTTTGGAAACCAGAACACTAGTTTCAGGTGTACCTTCGGAACAAAATCTGTTCTGGTTCAATATATTTTTCCGGTAACCAGCTGTCGCGCCCCTACGAACGACTACTCTCTAAAGTCGATACTTGTACGAGCTAAGAACTTACGAGATCATACCTCCCAACGTGTGATACCTATTTATGAGAACTCATCAAAATTCGTCACGAAATCAACTAAACTTATAAAGCACCTAACAGAAATTCCATAAACAGCCATTGAACTATTTGAAAAGTTGAGTTGGAATCTATTCACAATAGAAAGTCATATCATTTTTCATCGTAATAGATGAATTTTCCAAATTGGAACACGCATAACCAGTGATGAAAATATCAATTACTTTCGGTTCAGGAACCAAATTCGAAAATGAAAGACTTCCATCCCTCTTGAAAACTTCATTACCCTCAATCAAATGAGTTGACTGAAAGACTATATGCCATCTCGTATGGTGTAGCAACAATTACCATGAACTCAATCCATTCCGCGACGGAATATACGCCTTTGGAACCAATCGCGAGAAACTATTACCAACACACAAAAAAGACAAGGGCAAATTTTGAAATGATGAAACCCGTATTATTTTAGGCCGAAATGAAAATCAAAATAAAACAAAATACTTTCAAAGAAGGAGATGAAATTTTGAAGATACTCCAGAAAGCGAAAGAAGTAAATTGAGAACCCGCTATTTGGCACCTTTTACTATCGATCAAGTCAATTCAGATAATACCTGCATTATATTGAATAGTAATAATATAACATGCAGGGTACATTTTGATAACTTGAGACACCCTATTGTTCCAGAATAATCTGCTAGGCTAGACTTTTGGGACAGTCGAACCTCAATAATAAACACAACAAAAATCCGGGACTGCTGCCTCAAAAACTTAGCACACTCCGATATATTATGGATTATTTGACGTTCATCAGAGTATTTGACCTCCACGTTCTGATTAAAAAATTTCAATTATATAAACCAGTTATATAAACATTGATTTTCCAAGATATGGTCCCAACTTTAGCAAGGACATGGAAAATTACCTTCACATAAAGAATCAAACCTAGATAGTCGGAACATCAAAAAAATGGTTGAAGATTTCTCTCTCTTCTATAGATACTTTCAATAAAAGTGTCCAAGAGACTTGGCACACTTGATTCCACCAAAAGCGATACATACCAAAAATACGCGACGGAATGTGGCAGCTCATTAATTGTTTCCTTTGGAAGATTCCCACATTTTTTGTATGAAGATGGAAAAGTAGAGATTCAAAACCTTTCTTTTCCAAACAGTTTTCCCTCCTTAAAATATACCCCTTCTAATTCCAACAAGATTCCTCTGACTGGGATTTAGTCAAATAAGCGAATGAATGTCATTACGTACTGTCATCGATGACATGAGTATATTAAACTCACTCATGACATAAAGTCCTAATTTTATGAATGAATTAAGTGATCATCCTATAATATTATCCAGATTTGGTGCTGAAGAGGCGATAATGCAAGTGATTTATGCCGAAATATCGGATGTCCACATTGTCCACCAGTGAGGATGCCTGTGTTCCATCTAAGTGAAATTTTACCTCTTTCATTTACTATATTGTGTAGCAATCCTATGAATGATATCTGATTCAATTCTATAACGAATGTTTGGAATACAAACTGAATAAATAAAATTGTTTTTGTATAATTTGGTGTTCAGTTTATATGAGAGTAGCTGTTTCGAGAGGCCTTTTTTTCCAATTTGAGTCTGAAAGTTACTTCTTTACATGATCCACACATCTTTGTGTAGAGTTGAATTTTTTGAAACTAATTTCTTCCTTTGGAAGATTCCCATATTTTTTTGTATAAAAAGAACTAGGAAGCCAAAACCTTCCTTTCCCAAAAAGTACTCGCTCCTAAAAATATACCCCTTTCAATTTAAACAAGATTATTTTTGCTGGGAGTTGATCAAATAAGCGAATGAATGCCATTAAGTACTGTCATAAAGTCGTAATTTTATGAATGAATTGAGTGGTTTTTCTCATGATAATATCCAGATTTGGTACTGAAGAGCTGATAAGGCAACTATCTCACGGCTAAACATTGGATGAGGATGACAGTGTTACATGTAAGTGAAATTTTACCTCTTGAGCCATCCACAAATTGGAAATTTTCAATAAATACCTAAAATTTTTCATAGCCAGATTTTGATCACTGAAAGTTCATGTAGTTTGACGATGATAAGTGAAATTATAATATTACAATATTACATTCGTGAGTCGGAGTCAACATTAGTTAACATGTATCTTTGAATATCATTATTATCCGGTCAAATTAGACAAAAAAATAGGAGTGAAAGTACAAAAATTCGCACCCAGCTCAAAATTGGTAGGATTGTTCAAAACACTATCATATATGAAATCTAAAAACTCATTATCGATCCGATACCTGGAAAAAAAATTACTCAGGGTCAAAGATCACAAAAACGGCCAGTTTCATCGTGACATTAGTTCAAACAAAAATTGTAGATCAGATGATTATCTATAAAAAATGTTTTTATACTTTTTCAACTAAGGGCCACCGTTTCTGAGATATAAAGATCCGAAAAGTTGAAAGAGTTGTAATCGTCATAATATGCATAAATTGCACATGTTTCCACGCCAACTTTGAGGTAGTGTACTTAAGCGCGTTCTTGCCAACGTGGTTTTCCCGGTAAGCTCAATCTTCGGATCTGGTGTGATTATATTTAATTTGAAATCATTGAATAATGAAAGATATTGGCAAGGGTTGAACATGATAAAAGCGGTGTGAATTGAAAATGATCAGGGAAAATTCGCCTGATAGACAATTTGTCCATGTTGGAGAACTTTTTTGCAACCATATTTGGTACTACATCCCTTTTACATCGAAAAATTGTGTTTTTCCGGCGCAGATGAAAGCAAAGTCTGAACTGGTTCTAATATATTGTCGACCAACGTTACTAGTCTTTTGGGTCTAGCTGATAACCAAGCCACACTTGAACTTGGTACGATACCCGTAGAAGATTTTGATGAGCAGCCGCTTAGGTTAGTAAAAAACAGAAACAGAATCACAACTGATCCGTGGAATAGGCCTACTGGCAAAACCACGTTTGAAAATATGCGCTGAGTACACTACCTTGAAGGTGGCGTGGAAACATGTGCATATTATGACAATTAAACTTTTCCAACTTTTAGAATCGTTATATCTTAGAAATGGTAGCTCCAAGAAAAAAGTACCCCCATATTTTTTATAGAAAATTATCTGATCTATAATTTTTGTCTAGGTTGTACATCGTGAAAAAATCTGGATATGATGGGTTGGGGTATTGAAAAATTCAAGGTATTTAGTGCTTCAATAATTTGAATGGAAGACAATCATTTCATCCAGTACATCAAGAAATATATTGCTTGTATTCATACTATCATCACAGTTGTAATTGATTGGTTGAATTGGAATCTCTCACAAAAATTTAATTCTGTTGTGGAAATTTTCACAACAGAACAAAAATACTGATGGTGTGAACTTGGTAAGCACCATCAGAAGATGACTGAAGTTAACTTGATTAGCGTTAATTGAAACTAACTCAGTTAGAAAACGTGCGTCAAAACATATATTATGGTTCTGGTTTGCTTTCAATAGATCAGAGCTCTAATAAACAAATAATTTTTTTCCACTGATTATCAAATAATCAAAATCTCTGAAAAATATTAGATATATATGGAAAAATAATTGTTTGAAATGTATTTTCAGGTTGAGAAAAACCATAACTTATCCATTGAGTACCAGCAATGAGAACAATGAATTTCTTTCAGAAATATAATTTGAAACTGAATTTATTTTACGTCCTTCTGAAACTGTATGAAGGCAGGATGTCATTTTGACTTAATGTCGAGGAGAACATCTTGGGGATGAATTATAGAGAATAGCCACTGGCTTATAACGATATTATCGATAAAAAAATTGCTTTTGAAACTGGTTTCTATCTAGAATTTCAAAGATAGAAGGCACTCTGTATACAAATTCTATGAACACCTTCTGATAACTAATTGAAATTACTTCAACAAAGCAGATTCAACCAAAAATAATTTTTGGTCCTTAACGGTTTTTCTCGTATATCGTGGGAAACAAAAGATATAAAGTTCATTGCATGGTACTGTGCAATAGTACCAAAAATAATAAACTATACCATGATTCCAAAATAGTAGGTACTGAGTTCTCGAAAATGACTGGCGTATGTAAATTATACTAAAAAGATGAGGAAAAATGATGATGAAATATATAAAATCACAACCGTGACAACCATGTTTTCGTTTCAATGCAATGCAATATTTCTGAGATAATAGTGCCTACTATTATGGGATTGTACTATACCATAATTTGGATCACTCTCAGACACATGAAATTTTTGAGTTTTTCACGCATAGACCCGAATTCAAATAACTCCGTATGAACCCAGAACAAGCACTTTTCCGAAACCACAAAACTGCATAAATCTTCTCAATGCAGGTTCCACAAACCAACTTGGCGTCTTTAGGAAATGAAGTAAACTAATTTGTAGCTGTAAAACTAGCGTTTATTCAAATCTAACAGGGTACACTTTAACTTTTCGACACAAATAAGAAATGTTGGATACAAATTCGCGAGAAATTTTCTCATGGAAGTTCACGCTAATTTTAAAAGAATAATTCATAACAAGGTAAACAAAGAACTGTTTGGAGTAAGACCTTCATCACCGTTCATATTTATCATGCCAAATTTTGCTTTTTCCAGACTTTTGAAAACATCTGAAAATTTGGGGTCATGTACTGAACTGAACAATGTCAGACAGTTTTCATTTATTCTATGGCCGTTCTCCAAAGCGTGTTGAGCAACACTAGATTTTTCTAGTCTCCGAAATCGGATATGCAATGCGTGTTCTTTGAAACGAGATTTGATAACTGTTTTCAATTCACGTCTTTTTGAAAAGTCGAAAATTTACGGAGACTCTCCATAAATTTACGTTTCTTTATCGATTTTACCACTATATTTGAAGAATACCTGTTTTCAGCTATGTCCCTGATAAAATTTTTTCTCGTAATCGTGTCTTTCGTTTCTTGAGGGAAACGTAACAATAAGGACAAGGAAGTTCAGACCTGTCATTTTCTGTTGTGCGAAATAATCACTGCTGTGAGCTATCAGGAATATATCTGAAAGTAGTGGTATTTTTTCTATATACATCAAGTTTCAGACTCTTGTCACTTCTAATCAATATGACATCCAAGAATGGTAACTCCCTGTGATTTTAAACAGATTTCCAAATTCATATGTTAACTCAATATTCAGGGATTTGTTGTAGAGAGTTGAAACAAAATCAGTTACCTTACATTTATTTGTGCCAAACATGGCAAACACATCGTCAACAAAGCGTATTCAAATCTATAGGAAGTAATCTAATAACTTTTTTCCTCCAGTTCAAATCTGCTCATGAACAGATCAGCTATGAAGGGAGAAAGTCAATTTCACATTTCCCTTCCTTCGTAATGTCTGTAGAAACAGTTGTTGAACCGAAAGCAACTCTATTTTATGTAAATTTTTGTTGATTATATGTAGTCTTCGATTACTTTTCCACTAGGACCATTGACTCTCAGAAGATTATGTAAGTATACAATGATTTCTACAGGAAGGATACTTGGAAACAATAAGGATATATTAAATGATACTAATTTTACATCCTTGACCTTTTCTATGAACTAATGAGAATTAACAAAACTTGAAACCAATTGTGAGATTTTCAATTCGTGAGCTATTTAGTAATTTTATAAATTGGAGATCTTAGAGCGGAGACAAATTCACAAGCTTTGCCGGACTCGTGAATTTTTGGGAAATGTAGGATTGGAAAGCTGTAGATTTTTGTTAAAGCCAATAAGATCAAATTTTGATACTTCATGAGTGTATTCTTCACTTCTGAAACCATCTTAGGCAAATAGTTCCTTTGTGATTTTTCATTGATTTCTCAATTGATTTGTCACACTGCATCGCTCTTCTTGAAACTCACCGGTAGTGACTGTAATTTGGATTTGGTAAATTTGTGTTCTATTTCCAGTCTCTCCTTCAGGTAATTCAAATACTCTGAAAGTGGTACCTCTTGAGATTCATCGGATGGACTGCCACACATTATACTTCTCGGAAGCTTCAGTTCTCGACCAGTTACCAACATGTATGGTGTGTGATCTGTCACATCATGTTGAGAGCTCCTGTATGCTAATAGAAAGAGAGGAACCAATTTATCCCAGTCTCTTTGGTTTTCGGATACAAACCGAGGGAGAGTTATTTATGGTGCGATTATGCCTCCCCATTATTCCCTCCGACTGTGGGTGGAGAGCAGTTGTTTTTGTCTTGTTCATTCCCAACGAAATCATCATTTTCTTTCAAAAATCCGATTCGAATTTCTGGCCCTGATTCGAGTGCATTTCCTGGGGAACTTCGCCGGGTCAGAGGAAACCTGAAGCAGCGGGAGGTAGGGGACCTATCAGAGCTGTCCATGAAGGCGTCTCTGCTCGCTAGCTTGTCACGTCTGGTGTAAAGCTCTTTCGCTGGTAACTGTGTATCCGTGTCCTCCTAGCGTTAACAAAATTTGCATCCGGATGTCAGGCATAGTATTCTTAGGAGGCTATCTGCGTTTTCGTGACTCTTTACTTTTCGTTTTCGAATTTCAAAACCGTAAGTTTTGAAGTTGAAGAGCCACCGAAATGCTAAGTGGTCTGGCGTATGTAGCGTTTATATATGATATAAAAAGGCGGTAGAAAATTTGCCAAAATTCGATCGACGCCGGTAGCATTATTCTCGAAGCAACGCCACGTCTAGAATGTCCGCAGGCGCACATCGGGTTGATCACGTGACAATGGTTTTAGGACGACCAGCGGCGGCTGATGTTATTTTTTTTAGGGCATAATTTACAACAATAGGTATGCATTTGGATTCCTTAACATCTGGAAATGTTCCAGGATGCAAGAGAATAATTCAATTAATATGATATTATTCCTGCTATAAGAGTAAAGACATATTTGATAATTTTTCTATTCATCTATCCGAGGAGACAATTTTGATGTTGTCTAATTTATAATGGAGATTACTTCTGTGGGCGTCACTGGTGTTAGAAAAAAGATTTTTTGTAATCTGTTGTTTTTTGCTATCATCATTATTGGGTTTGTTGAAATTTTGAGAAGAAACTATGAAGTAGGAATCTACGTGGGAGGAGATCATCATGAAAAATGAGAAATGAAAATTCAGCACTTTTATTTGTGACTAACATTGCTGCAGTTTCGTCCTATAAAAACATTTCCAAACCTAACTTCAATCTATAAGTTTGAAAATGTCTTTATAGAACGAAACTGCAGTACTTTAGTTACAACAAAAAATGGTAAAGAACAGAAAAATTTTCATTTCTCATTTTTCGTCATTGAAAAAGTTATTTCTTTTGAGGACAAAACACAAGTACTACAGAAAAATCCTTGAGGCGCTCAAAGATCGGAGCCTGTGCGAAAGTAGCGATTCACATTGGATTTGAATCGATGTACATCAAATTTATTTGTAAAAATATTTTCAGGAAGTCCATTCCACATACACGCAGTTTTCTAAATGGAATACTTTTTGAACAGTGAAGTTCGAGGTGTACTGAGTTGAACCTTGAAACGATAAGCAGCCAGAGTCCGTCACATATTTCTGATATATACCGCTCTTGGTGGAATCAAATGTGCCAATTCACTTGAACACTTCTCGTGGAAGTTTACATAGAAGAAAGACAAATCCCCAACCTTTTTTGGACGTTTCAGACTATCAAGGTTGCAAATGATGTTCACGATTGCATACATGACAACAATAGTTCTAAGAAGTTCTGAGCTTTATAAAGCATCAAAAGTTGCCG
Organism: Leptinotarsa decemlineata; assembly: GCF_000500325.1. Lineage (NCBI taxonomy): Eukaryota > Metazoa > Arthropoda > Insecta > Coleoptera > Chrysomelidae > Leptinotarsa > Leptinotarsa decemlineata. The sequence goes on along the minus strand of NW_019292185.1, from coordinate 6,691 downwards.
AGATGTGTATTGTCTTCTGGTTAGGAACAGTGTTCCATGCTTTCGAGAAGCAGCCTTTGCAATTCCAGAGACATGATTGTGCCAAGACATATTGGTGTCCATTTTAGCCTTCAACAAACTTATCGAAGCAGAAACCGGAATTGTCTGACCTGACATTACTATATCCGGTTCGGAGACAACCGATGTCTGGGTTTTTGTGGCAGTGAATTGAATCTGATTAGCTTCACCTCGAGTCGAAATCACTTCTTCTAGATCCTCATCAAGATATGCAACCTCCTGCTGCCGGTGAATATGTGCATCCTCAGCCAATGTATTATATTGAAATCCAAATGGAATGATGTGACAAGTATGCTGTCATCTGTTGATCATTATATTGAATTCTTCGTTTTTTCCAATAAGTCGTTGATGTACAATAAAAAGGAGTTGGATACAAAATGGATTCCTGAGGAACACCAGCGTTGATGGTGAGAGTATTCGAGAGATTTCCATTGACGGCTATTTGCAAGGAACGTTATTTCAGCAAGCTGAAGAGCTATACACAACAATATGGACCTTATTTATCTTCTTAGCACAATTTTCCTCTTCAATGATTTTACAGCTCTCTATCACGATATTAGGCGAATTGAAATGTTTAATTTGGCATTCATACTGTTTTTGAACTGATTATATGCTGCAATGTAACTCTTGTTTCGTGTTTGTTTCCTATCCTATCAATTTCCAAAAGTCGGTCATGTATTTGTTGAATTTCAGAAGAATAGTATTGTTCTGTGTTATTTTTCAATTTAGTTTTAGTGACAGGAAACGAAATGTCATAGTTCTGAATGAATATTTCACAGAACATGTTGAAATGATATTAGATATTAGAATAATTGAATATTCTTCTGTAGAGAGACTAATTTTTTATTTACTCATTCATGGCAATATTAAGAGTACATAGCTGATATGTATGATCGTATAGAAAAAAGTGTAGCACCTGTACATTTCTGTATTCGAGAAGATATTGTCTATGCAGGTTGCCGAATGGCTAGTTATCTTTGCGGGCCATATTATCCTTTTATTTTCTTGTTTTCCATGAAAATCTTCATTTCCATTACCACTTCTGATATTATGTCTTCTTTTACTTCTTGTGCCTACTTGGTGATAATGCTAGTTTCCCTCATCGTTTTTTGTCAACATTATGACTTCATTCATTTTTTGTTCTGTTTGACTTTGTAGTATATTGGTGCAATCTGAGAAACGAAAGACTCTGTAATTGGGAATTGCTTAATATGTTTTGTTTTTTCAGCCCCACCTTCTTCAACTGAGGCCGGTTTTTGTGCTGTAAACCTGCCGTTTTTTTGTTCACATGTCTCTCTTTATATGCAGAGGCGGATGTGATGGATTTATTTGCTGCTGCTACCACCCAGTCAATAACTTCATGACCTAACAGGAAGGGCAGCTCTTTAGTTAGTGGATCTTCGTGGTATGCAGACGTGAGTGTACTCTCCACAAAACTTGTAAAGATTACACATGAAGGAAAATGTTGAACCTTGCCTTTACCATGTATGCAATCTATCTCTCTGATATCAAGGTCAAATTCTATGTTCAAGGTCATACTCCACGTCCACAGTCATACTGTGGACGTGGACGTTATTCACACCTATGTACCAGACCCGTTTTCAAGGTTATCATGATGACATCATCAGTTATTGCAATGTCATCAATTATGTGATTGTAGTAAGGAGAGGCCAAACACCGAATGTAGTCTCCTACTTCAATACATCCTTTAAATTCCTTAAAAAATATGATGCTACCTAACTTTGACAATAACTGTTCAAAATGAGTTTTCCATCTGATAGGTTCATCAACATGAACACCCAAGAATTTTACAATTTCTGGTGTATTGTTCTTCTGCTCATTGTTGGACGTCTGCTCAACTCACTTCTTACTATACTGGTAAAATGGTATTCGTTACGTGTTCAGGGATAGAGTGTCCATAAACTCTCTACTACCTACTACTTAAATGTTGTTGAGTTTTACCTGAGTTCTTCTTCTTCTAAGTTGACCTCATCTCCCCGTTAAGATATCGAATATTAAATCTGAAGTTTTCACGGATAAGAACATGCTGAACTGGTTTTTCCGGGTATTTGATCCGTGTATGTGATATTATCTCCAATTTCACCGACGTTTCGACAAAATCTCATTTGTCATTATCTAGGTGAGCTGTTACGTGTTCAGAAATTTGTTGACCCTGCTCAACTTACTTCTTACTATACTGGTAAAATGTATATTTAATTGTCATATTCTGACAGTCCAATGGCAAGAAATTTATTTTTTTATTTTTTCCGTATTTTTTCGCAATGAATAAAGCAGAAGGCAATTTTTTGGAGTTTCTCAATAGTTCCGAAATAGCAACTTAGCCACAATGGGTACTGTGGATGGTCAATTGCACTTCTGCGGTAACATCCGGTGATCTAGAACCCCCAAAGTTTGTTTCTGAGTGTTCACCACAAAACTAGGTCAATGTTTCAGATTGAAGATTTCTTTTCAAATCGGTAATATGCGTCAAAAACAATAATTGTCGAACTTCTTTTCTGGCTCTACCTCCTCCATTAGGAATGATGAGAAAAAAGCAAAAGAAATTTCAATACTGTCTCATATTTGTTATAATCTGATATGAACCAATTTGCAATGCGGCGTTCCGTTCTTTAGATTTCATCTCCATCTAATTTTTTTTCGTCGATTCTTTAGCTACTGTAATAACGAATTCGACTATGTATTACAATAATATATAATGATTTTTCTTTTGGTTTCTGAAAATACATATGTTCTCTCATTTCCGGTGATACAATTGAACATGAAATTAGCAAAATTTATTATTGTTCAATGAAAATATGTGTGTATTAAGTTCTGATTTAGTTCGTAATCTGCATGAAGAGTCATAGGTCAAATAATCGATGTTCATTGGAAAGCCCGAACTGTCATCGACACAAACTATAAAATCTGTGGAGTAATGCAAATAGCCAGTCCTTTCCTTTGTTAAAGTTGAGTGATATGACCATCATCATAAAGTAAGTAATTTATTGAAATTTTAACAATAAAATAATTTGAAAATGGAACAAGTATCATATGAAGAAACCAGCTTACCTTGGTTCTCTCTTGTACTGTTTTGGAGTTCATTTTTAACGATATAAGAACGTCAAATTGGAACATTGGCGTAGGTGACATCCAAAACAAATATTTTTCCCAATCACCAGAAATGTAATACTCTTTCACAAATAACATGATGTAATCACATTTTCAAAATACAAATCATAAAATTATAAAACAACAACAAAAACTAATTGGCGCTCCGGGGCGACTTCATTGATTTCAGTGGAGCATTTGCTTTTTCAGCTGCAGAAAAACCCGGAAAAACCTGCAGCATCACATCCTCTCCAGATCTTGATCTGCCAACGTACTTTCTCTCATAAAACAAAATGTAGGGTATCTCCAGAGGCTCCAATAAATTCAATACATCGCCAGAACACTTAGTGACACGACTATCGTCGAACTTAAACCAGTTCGGTTCCTTTTTGACCAAGGCGTAGTAATGACCAGATTCAACTTGGTTTGGTGAAACAAGCGTCGAGAAGAGCATTTCTGATGATTGGGAAAATGACTCGTTTTGAATATAACGATATTTACTTTCTTCACAGAGAACATCGTTTATTCAACATTTCGGTTATAAAACAACGCTTCTGCTCGACACTTCCATTTCAAAGAGAAAGTTTCACACCTGAAGTCTCTGAGCAATTTTTCGTAATAGTAAAGTTTTCATTTAACAATCGACGAACAATGATATAGACCAGGGCTAAAGCCTTCAAAAATGGTACAAAGTGAAAAAAAAAAGTAGGATGAAACCCATTAAAAAAGTAGGGGAATATGATAAAAATGAAAGGAAAAATAGATTACGGGTAATATGAGTTCGGGAAGTGGGAGGGGTGAGTTTTCAAGGGTAAAAAATTGATTATATCGATTTCCGGCAAAACTGCCTATGAATTGCAGTTGAATGGCAAAGTTGTAGGTAATAAAAACATCTACAACTTTTGTATTCATGAATATTTCACATAACCTCAAAAAAAACAAGTATTTGCTTTTTTATTTTTCGTTTTCTAAAAAAAATTGCAATAAATTTGGTGGAAACTCTCCTTTCCATTTCACAAATACACTTTTATTCATTTGATTTAAAATATTTATTTTTTCACTTTATTTTGACTTAATATCAAAAACGACCCTAATTTTCAATCGAAAATTCTCGCGTCAAAATATCAGCTTTTTTCAAAAAGTCGGTGCGCCTTTTATTCGTTGGAATCTCTACTTTCTAATGGTGTTAAAGGATATCGTTAACGATCGCCAGCAAAAAAGATATGGAAACTTATTTAGAATTCGAGCTTGCACCTTCTCCACTGTCATTTTTTACAGAAAATGGCCTCAGTATATACATCAATCTCCGTTAAGGTTTGTTAAGGTTTTTCAGTAATTCTGTTGAGGTCCTCATGTAAACCTTCTTGAAGATACAGAAGGAATTCTTGGGCATCTTGATGGACAGAAACCATGAATCGAGGGACAAATCTTCAAATCTGACTTTCAAAGTAGACCGTGTTAATTGCTCCATCAGTTTAATCTTTTGACCACAATTTCTTGATTACTTCTGCGAACGCTTCAGTTTCAGCTTTCATACTAGAAATATATATGTATACTTTTTTCAAATATTCCAGCAACCATTTCGTGTTTGATAAACATTGGATTACACTGTTCATGAAACAGGTGTTTCCAATATTTTTCAACCCATTAAACCCAAGAGTTCTGACTGAAGAATGTATCATCCATCTAATGTTGTAACTGTTGATACTACGTTCGCCACTGCTTTCTTCTGAGTAATTACCAGAACCAGAGGTATACGCCGGTAATTAAACAAAAATTACGTGTGAAGAGTGATGTATGGATAGACACAAAATTTTATATTTATTACGGAAGTCAAAAATATATCTACTATTCAGCTTTCAGAATATCAAATTTTGAAATCACAAAAATCTTAACTGATTATAATAACCTCAAAAAATACGACGTAGCGATGGGGCAAAATCGAAGATATTACATTTCACGATTGAATTTTCAAATGAGTACATTTTGAAATTACACAGAATATGATTCTATGAAAAACTGAACCAATTCCAATATTCTCTAAAAATACGACATACCAATGAACGTTGTGTGATTGCTCGTGAAAAAACAAAAAATTTATGAAAAATCAACAAAATATATATTTTCACCTGACCTGTCATTTTCACTCAACGTTAATAAAAAAACAAACCGTTAACTAATTGAAAAATGTAATTTTTCTCCTCCCTCCATTTTAAATTAATCATTACGCGTTTGATAGCAGGTAGGTAATGGCTCATTTAGAATACACGTGTGTTGTCTGCTATGTACCTTGAATATCAAGAAAAATGTGGACAGGAAATATTCCAAATTACGTGCCTCTCTAAAACGCAAATTGGATGGTCATAAACCACCACTGAAACCACCACTGAAAAAATAAATTAATTCATTAAGGAAGCTCCAGATGGCAAATATTTGTTTTCGAAGGGAACACAAATCTGCTTTTTCCTTTTATGATTTTTTTTGAAATTTTTACAATAATTTTCGAAATACTAAAACACAACATACCTAGATGTTGAAACTGAATAATTCAACCTCAACAGCCAATCATATTTCATTTGCCATACGCCTCTAAAGCAAAGCCTACTTTCGTTAATATAGAATATAGTTCATATAGAACTATAAAAGCGAAGCAAAGGAGTTTGATATTTCACAGACCAAAAAATACCTGTTCGCATTTGTGTTTGATATTATTATATTATTTGAAACTCTTCATTTCTATTCATTCACTTACAAGGTGAATATCAATTGTGTTCAGGCCTTTTCAAATGTCTACCCAATGAGGTGCCTTCACCCCTGAATTATTCTCCTACCATAGTAAGTTGCTCAAATCTCAGTTCGATATTGTAAATTTAAAATTAAGTTAATATAAGTTGAACCTTTGTAGAGAACAGTTGAAATAAACACTTGTCTGTGCTATCTTCGCATTCCTTTTATTTGACACAAGACTTAGTGCAAGCCTTGTGTGTAACTCAAATACGGACGATAAAACAATCGTACGTCAAAACATTGGTCCTTCGAGCCGGATTAGTGTAAAAATAATCAGTGTTGTTTCTATAATCTGGAAAGCAGTAAGCTTTATTCATCGCAACTTCGCTGTAATTGCACAGTGATCATCCATATTCATTTGTGTGTCATTCATCGGAAGCCGCAGGTTCGCGCAACATATCAGAGTCGAAAAAACCATCCAGTGTTCATCGACAACTTGAAGAGAAAATTATTGCAATTTTCATCAATCATCATTCATTTGCTGACACTCCGACGAGTTTGTCGTCAGAAGCAGAACTCCAGTTCCCGGTTCCAATAGTCAATCATAATCTTGCCGAGTCAAGTTCAATTACAGTTGGACAACAACAGTATCAGGAGATCCATATTCAGCATGCAGGTAAGTCAGTTGGTACCACCTGAAATATACTTTTTTCCATAACTCCCTTTTACTTTATCGCATCTGTTTCGTACCGTATTGTTATATACCATAATAAGATTCCAGTAATTGTATTAAAATGGC
>NW_019292184.1:18912-57760 GCF_000500325.1 Leptinotarsa decemlineata | reverse complement strand
TTTTTCTCTTTTTGAGGTACACTGGTCAACAATTGCTTGGGATGGAACTAATTTTATGTGTAAGTTTTTGGTGAAAAAATAAAATCCACAGAATGTTTATGCTACATTACGTTATCAGTTTTGCACATATCAATAAAATTTGTTGTGGTGCCTGGCCCGGTTGGTCTGTTCTAAAAATTTGTAAACTTTTAGAAAGTAGGTACTGGTAATCCTTAGCAATTGTTGAGCAATGTACATCATCACCACTTATTTGTTTTTTGCAACGTTGATTCACCCGTAGATATCACTAAGTAGGTATTTCTAACTTTTTTGGTTTTAAAAGAGTTTTTTCTCATTTCGTGGTAACCGCATGAGTAAAAAAAATAGAGAGTATGGTCGGATTCCAGTTTTTACGAGATTTTCAATGAGGCCATACACGACATAGGTTTGCATTTGAAAAAAAAAGTTGGGAGGGTTGCAGCTAAGGGATTGAAAAAGAAATATTTCATTTTATTGCCAAAAAATGCGTACAGCGTGAAATCAACTGACGTGTTTCAGCGTTTTTTTCCTAAAATACTGGTTGAAAAGATATTAATTTTATTCCGGACTTTTGCGCACCCCTGTATATTCAACCATTTTCATAAATGTTATCAGAAATGTACTTTTGATGCCCTGTTTGGAACCTTTGGTGTAGTAACGAATATTACTGGAGTTTAATCCCAACACCAAGCAGTATTTTCACACCTTGACACATGTTTCAGTCACCAAGTGTTGGGAAAAAACTCCGGTAATATTGATGTGGCAAAACCCATATTTAACAACCAGTGCCTTAAGATATCAACAGAATAATCGTATAGCTGTCACTGTCTTTCGTTTTATGTTTCCTTCTCTTTTCTGTCGCATTAACGCCACTAATAAAAACCACAAGATCGACGTTATATTTGTTTTTACGTCGGAATTAGAACCTTGTAGATACAATCACAGTTTCACAACACCTTTAAGAGGAACAGCGTTCAAGATAAAGATGTGAGATGCTATAATGAAATATATTACGTAAGAGAACAAGAATAGTATCGGTACAGCCCATCGACAAGCCCGCTTCATCTCATTAGCAGATAGTGCCAATTGATATGTTTTTAATTGTTGTTGCATCCGCGGCCCTGAGTAAACAGATGGGCCATTGTGATTTACATTTACATTCGGAAATGAGCGGTGATGATAGTAATGGTAGTAACAGGAGAAAGGTGAACACGCAAGCACGTACTTCGGTAACTGCAGACGGGTCAGATGGGCATCAAAAAAAAAGAATTATGATTTCACACTTTCATAGTGTCTTTATCGTTTGATCGCCGGAGCATCTGGGATGCGAATGTTTCAGACGATGCTTTGAAAACAATTATGTGTTGATCTCGTTTCTTTCAGGCCGCCTTGGCTGTTCTGTTTGAATGATCTGGAAATGACTTCGATTTCTTCACAAAAAATGATGAGGGACAACTTAGCTAAAGCTCTGGCGGCAGTAAAGGCTAAAAGCAAAACACTAGATACAACTATTACTCCAATCCCCCAATCGCCACCAGGAAAGAAATTTCTGGCAAAAATATAACAATCTGCACTGATAGCAGACAAGCCATATTAGCCTTGAACAAACAACATGTTACCTCAGGGCTTGTACTAGAGTACCACCAAGATTTAGCCAAAATCTCGGTAGATAATAACATTATCCTGAGATGGAGTAAAGGAGTAAAGGTAATCGCATTGCTGACTCTTTAGCCAAGAGAGCGGCTGGACTAAGAATTTTAGGACTCAGTGGCACCTACGACCTGATGACTTCGACAATTGCAGAACTAGCCAAACGCCACACCCATGCTCAATCCCTAAAGAGATTGGATGGAATCGCAGGATGTAATTTTGCCAGGAATACCCTGAGCGACCCTGGGAAGCTGGCGCCGAAGAAATATCTCGCGATGACGAGGAAAAATCTACGCTTAACAGTAGGATCTCTGACTGGCCACTGTCATATCAGGAAACACCTCCATAATATGGGGCTAGTGGACACACCTCTATGCAGGAACGGGAAGATGTTACTGTCAGGCATGTCCTATGCGAGTGTCCGGAATTATCGACAATAAGAGAGTGTGTGTTCAGCGAGTCTTGGCCTACACCTGCCCATATAAAGGAGATGCCTTCTAGTGACCTGTCCACCTTCCTGAAACGGACAGGATGGACGATGACCTAGGAAGACGACTCCTCGAGAGGTTGTGGAGTAAGTACTGTGGGTCTACTAAACTCACCCTCCCTACTCTACAGATACTGCAATCCCTGTTAAAGATCTGTCCCAAGCTTCCTAGATGACTATTGAACAAGTGCAGCAAGTGGAGGAACTTTTAAATGAGCCGGACAAGAAAAAAATCAATATTTTGTGAAAGATATCGAATGTAAAATTCAACGTAACACTCCTTGCACTACATTTTTTTCAGCCTTTTCATTTGGAGTACGCCGTTAATTTCTCGAGATGGATTTTCCTATTGAACATCTATCGATTTATAATGAGGTATAGGTATCTGATAGTTTATTTTATATTTCAGGTAAGGCGCTGGGCTACTGTCTTTTTTCTATATGAGTTGGTCAAGGTTCAAGACTGATTAGGTGAGTGTAATTTTTATATCCAATGTTTTCTCCAGAGAAATATTCAGTGATATGTTTGTCAGAGTTCATAAGCATATATCATTGAAAGGTCCGATCAAAATGTCTGACGTCACTGGAGATGCCTTTATTTCAAGCTGACCGTCCGGACCGTCTGTGACGTCAGCACTATGATGAATAGATATAGATGACCACTATAATCAACCCATTTTATGGAAATAATAAATGAAACAGACAAGATAACAAGTGATGTGACATAAATTTGAATGAAGGAAATTGTGTTCTTTTTATCATTACGGCACCTGGCTGGAGCTGAATTGAAAAGAATTGTGCTCGCATCCTGGATGGATATAAAGTTATAAGGAAGTGCATATCAGATTTTTCTTATTCTTGAGAAAAAAGGAAGCACTAACTTTAGTGTATTGTATATCCTCTTATTGTGGCCGTAACCGTAATACTCCACCCCAGGCCAGCCACCATCTACAGTTACGTCTGTCGTTGGCTGGTCAAGGTATGTCTTTAATAGACACATTTTCAAGACATGACTTAAATATGACACATGATCGCTCGTATAACCATGCATTAACTACTTTACCATTTACATCTGGTCTTCGAGATCATATATGAACAGACCACTCCTCTAGGAAGGTTCAGACAAGTTCCACAGGAGATACTTTTCACTGGAGGAAAATATACTCATAACAACATTTTGACTAGGAGAGCTCTTTCTACACACATCGGAAAAGTCTAGGGATATTTTAAAAAATGGCAATAATTTTTTTTAGATCGCTTTAGGGAAAAAAAAGTTGACGAGTGATTATTAAACGAATGTAACTTACAACAAAATTTATTAAATGGTCAAAAATACTGAGTGCGCATATAAGCAAAACTAAAAAAAAATATGGCTCTTCTTTGGCACCCCGAAAAAAATCATAATACAAAAAAAATTGGAATCAGTACAAAGTATCGGTCTTGAAACTGCAGTTGTAGCGCGTCTTCGCCCTGGATGTTGTTCAGCTGGACTGCCAGTGTCACGGAAACCCTAACAATTCATGAACATTTACTTCCCTTAGCAGCTTTATCAGTGACCTCAGAATAGAGAATATATTACATATTATATATATATACATGGGGGTACTTGCTTTATAGTAAATATATAATTTATTCCATTAGATATCACAACTGAATATCGTTAACTGTTTTCCTCACGATACATACAAGATTATCATTTCGACCTTCCCTCACGAATGTAAAGACATTTTCTCTCTCGCACAACGGATAAACCAGCTTCTCTATCACACTAGTCTTTTTTTTTCACGACCCACTCTACCGAAGAAGCAGCTAGCCACATTTTTGTACTAGTGAAACCAGCATTATGGCCCAAACTTCTGTAGGTTATACAAGACATATAAAAACATTTTAAATATATTCACTAACCGATGACAACCAACTAGATTTAACGATTATTCTCATTAATGTCTCTGTAATTGTACACATTGAAAACTGTCACAGAACCTGTATGGAGATCAAATGATTGTCGTATCAATTCGTCGCCTTGGAACTTTAGAATTGACGTAAACATCTTCGCTCGCTGGATGTTCTGTCATTAGCCGCGACATGAAAATTGTGCGAATTCACGACCCTTTCGCAGAGTTACAATGCAAAGTACGATTTAAATTCTTTCCATTTTTAATGCTCTCACTTCGTAAATGCGATTTCGATCGAGATGGGTGTTCCTTGTCGCTCGTCTCTCGGCTTAGTTTATCAGGCGAGTTCAGTGTTGCCAACACAAAGAAGATGTTCTGCGCGAGTTTCATGTCAGGGTTAGGTTATAGGGAGGGTCATGCGAAACGTCAAATATTTTGCCACCAATTTGTGACATCATTGGAGGGAAAAATAATGCTGGATTTGAACCTACAAAGTTTACACGATAGTGATTTTTTTTTATGCGTTGATGCAAAAACAGAAAATCATAAAAATTATTCCTATGATAATTTTAATTCAAAATGAGAGATCTCTCAGTTCACGTTCAAAATTCAATCATAACACTTCAGCATTAGGAGAGGGCGATACGATACGTAATTGTCACTATCTCATGTATCCTTTTGTTTGAAATTGGCTTTTTCTTCATAATCCCTTGTGATCAAGTCACACTTTTGTGAGATTTTATTGGACAACCCAACACGTGTTTCGCTATACAATAGCTTTCTCAGGCGTGTTTATTACGTCAAAAATTGGCGAAATCCGATTTAAAACGCGAAACGTACATTTGTGGAAAAATGAATTCGTACTTGAGTCGTAACTTCAAAAATTTCTTCTTTAGTGGAAATTACAGGTACAATAACAGTTACAGAATAGATGGAATGATAATGGTGTGTATGATAGATCAGTTGCAGTTTTTGAGTAAAATTTCTTCTGCAACTGCATATACATCAGAGGAACCTCTGATAATATCTGTCGTAATCGCAGACTAGAGGGCGATACGATACGTAATTGTCACTATCTCATGTATCCTTTTGTTTAAAATTGGCATTTTCTTCATAATCCCTTGTGATCAAGTCACACTTTTGTGAGATTTTATTGGACAACCCAACACGTGTTTCGCTATACAACAGCTTTTTCAGGCGTGTTTATTCTCAGAAACACGTGTTGCGGTGTCAACATTGTATCAACTAACCCTGGAATACGTCAAAAATTGGCGAAATCCGATTTGAAACGCGAAACATACATTTATGGAAAAATGAATTCGTACTTGAGTCGTAGCTTCAAAAATTTCTTCTGTAGTGGAAATTACAGGTACAATAACAGTTACAGAATAGATGAAATGATAGTGGTGTGTATAATAAATCAGTTGCTGTTTTTGAATAAAATTTCTTCTGCAACTGCATAGACATCAGAGGAACCTCTGATAATATCTGTCGTAATCGCAGACAAAACTTCAGTTTCGTCTACAGATCATGGCTAACATGAACTCCAAAACAGTAAAAAATATGTGAGGTCAAATGACTTTTGTTTCAATGCTTTGTTTCATCTTTTTTTATCGTGGGCGTAGAAAACAAAATATATCATAGATCTATCGATAATTTGTACTATAAAAATAGTGACACTGCGGCACAACTAATATTGGCGAGACAAAGTGGCAGGGTGTAAAATGCGCAGAAAATCTGCAAAAAACGCAACACATGCGCGAAGATACTGAAAATACGCAGATTTTGCGTGTTTTGTATCTTGTTGGCAACCCTGGTCAGCTTCGTTCTACGCAGTATGCAAACTTGCTGAGAAGCAAAATCTCGACGAGATTTATATACATGATTGGCTCATCGTTTTCGCGAACGTGGTTGCCACGGTCGTCGTTCACTTGTTCTTGACGAACAGCAGGAAATGGAAAGCTTCTTTAACGATGTTTATTGCCGATACCATCCGTTTATTGTGTTGCTTCGATTTTTTATCTCCACACCATCTACAACTGCTTTTCGTGGTATTCTATATTTCGACGTCAGGAATAAACCAGGGGTGATGTGTTATTTTTTATTGACTTTGTTCCTGTAAGAATGTATCAAATTATTTGAACAAGAAACGAAGCCGAATCCAGAATATTTATTTTATATAGGTTACTCCTCTCGGTTCTTTAATAAGTGGTACATTCATAGATCGACAATTTTAGTCGAAAACTAGAACATACGACTCCAAACACTTCCAGATCACTGTGAGTTACATCCCTGACGACCGCGACCTCTGTGCACTTCATTACATTTCACTTTATACATCGACATGACAACTGACAGTTGACTTGGGCATGTCCTCTAAGACAGTTACCAACATGTTTTCAAAGGTTTACGACAAATTATCTACTTTTATATATCCCATCCAGTGTTTTCAATAAGATCAAGAAGATCTTTCTATGTGCCTAAACTTTCAAAGTGTTCTCTCATTGATTTCATTATTATTATTATGTATCATAATCTATTTGCAAGCTTCACATTTATGATCTCAACTTTCGTAATTACCAATTCACTGGTTGAAATTTTGTTATTCTTGGAACGCCATTTTGTACCAAAGAGTTTTCAAAAAAGAGCTCGAAAGCTAGAACAAAGAAAAAGACCAAATTTTTTCGTTTCCGACTACAATACCTGATCGTTGTCTCTCAACTTGGCCAGTCGCGCATACCAATCCCTTCTTTCTCTCTTTCTGTATTCTGGATATCATATAAATCTACTACCGTCTCAGGAATCGTGAAAAATCTGTTGTAACTCCCAGTTTTTTCTGGTTTACCTTATTCCTTAATTTCCTCGACAGGTGTCGAAGAATTTGTCTTTCTACCTCTCCATCTTCATACAGAAATTGTGGGGAACTTACAAAGGAAGAAAGGAAGCAATTCATTTCAAATTAAACTCTCCACAAAGATGTGTAGATCATGTCTGGAAGTTACTGAAGAGTTTTGATGTTTGACTTCAATTGCTCTCTTCTTTCCATTAATAATTTTCCAAAATGTTTTGTATTGTTGTAAATCATACCCGGAAAAAATTAACTCCGGACGCTGCTGGTCTTCGTCAATCGATTGTGACTCGGCCAAGATCTCGCTCAACTCGACTTGTGCTTCGCGATCGTTCTAGATGTCGCGTCGCTTCGAGATACTTCCAGTAACTTCCCTATAGGCTTCTAGAGACCTCCGTAACGATTATGGAGGTTAAAGATAACGAGAACCATCTTTGTGTGTCAAAGAGTGTTCGTTAAAATGTGCTGAATGACGGTGAAACATTATTATAACTAATAGTAAAAACTTGTTATACATACTGTTGAATGACAGTACGACAGAGACTGAGGTGGATCATTATTTGTATTTTTCAATTTACGCTTTCCACCATGCAAATTTTGCTCATTTATTACTTACAATTTATTACAATGTATTATAACAGTAAGCACTAAAAAATCACAAAACCTATTATTCAAAGCTGATAAGAAAATTCAATCGATGTCTCCCACGTTTTATCACAGCAATAATTCTAGGTTATATTGACGAAATTAATTCATATCATATCCTGTGTCTATGCCAACGCCATTATGGAGGGTTTTTGAACTGTTATTCAGTGCTGAAAGTTGGACACATTTTCAAGCTTCCTTCCATATTAGACGATTCTCCTTATTTCTACCCTCTATAAACTTGTGATGCACTGTTTAAAACCTTTGGTGTAGTAATGAATAGTACTGGAGTTTTTTTCCAACACCAAAACGTTATTTTCAAAACCTTGACATCCTCTATAATTACGATATATGAACACTACCAATACGCAGATCAGAGGAGTCTAGTTGAAAGTGCGGTACGGAGTGATCTAATAAGGCGACAGTCATTTGAGTATTAATTGAACAGAACTGGCCGCTACTTGATGAAAATCCATATTAAAACTAATTAATACAGTTCATTATATGATTTTCACTATAAAGAGTTTTTAAAAAACTGCGACACGTGTTTCGCTATACAATACCTTTCCCAAATACTATAATTTCTCAAGTATCACCACTTTGTTTCGAAAAATTTCTAACGCAAAGCACTCACAATCTGCCTCAGGGAAATAGGATCGTTCTTTCATAAAACTCTCCGCACGGCACCGCATTCCGCAAAGTCGAATTTCCTCTTGAACCGATCGAGTCGGCAGCGGCCATGGCCTATGTGATGGACTAACAATGCCTCGGCATCGAACCACGCAAGGACAGGCGGCAATTAAAGAGCTCGAACCATCTGACAAACTTCATTCAAGACGTTCTTCCCAGTATTAACGACAACACAGTAGACTAGTAGACTGTAGAGGTTCACTTCTATTGTTTTTTCTTTTCAGGCCAATAACCGGTGAGTAAATGAAATGAGGAAACTTTAGTTTCTTACCAAAACAAGCACAACACCAGAAATGCAATAGTCTTCTCGACGCACGTCTCACCAGCCAAGTTGGCGTTTTCGGTATATGTATACGCCGTATTTATCTTGATCACTTTTTCTTTCATAGTCGTTTATTTCACGCATGATACTGATTGTTCTAGCAGGGGAGCACACGATGCAAAACTCGAGCGTCATTGAGACATATTAGGTTGCAAAGCTTAGATGATAAGAAGAAAAAAATGTCATATAATATATATACCTTTTCAGTGGTGGGGGAAGCGGCTATAGATTTTTAAATGTAAAAAATACTGTTGCATGGACATACTCGAGCGCGTCAGATATTGATAGCATAAATGTCCTACGTATTTTTTATAATGTTGGTATGTTAATCTGATCGTTTGCATGATGTGGATGGTTGTACGTAAGGGTTAAAAGTGAAAAGAAAAAGAAATTAATCGAGCGCGTCAGATTTTCTGAGGGGATGTTAAGTGCAACAAAAAAAAGCTCTCATTCAATAATCTGACGATTTCGATCTGACGCAAACTCGCGGTACAAAAAAATTCATCAATTTGAAATACTCAAGCGCGTCAGATTAAGATATATATGGTTCATCTTTATGTTTTAGACGTGCTGTCTGTTAATCTGACGATTATCCAATGGGATTCGCTTAATCTGACAAAAACAATATTTTTTTAATTTTTTTTTAATTCATTGAACTTAATTAATTGAAAAGCTCAGGAAATATCATGCAAATAAATAAGTGTATGTTTTTTAAGTAGAATACTTGTATTTATAAGAGAATAATTTTAAAAATGCTTAAAAGAATTTCATTTTTCATAATCAATTGATTAATTAATGAAGAAAGGAGAAATTAAACTTTCCATGATTCTTACCACTTTTATTTGAAACTGACGTTACTGCCGTTCCTTATAGGACGAAACGGCAGTAACATTAGTTACAAATAAAAGTGGTAAAAAACATAGAAAGTTCAATTTCTCTTTTTTTCATTCCCCACTAGTGGCTAAGTACATATTTGAAGAGAACCATGTTAGTATACATATTGATTGAGTCCCCTAAGGTAAGATTCCAAAAGTTGTCAGTAAATTTCATTGAAATCAATGCACCAAAAATTGACAGTATTCCACAAAATTCCAGAATATACTGGAATGTTGTGAAATGCTCGGGAGAAGTCTGTAATGTCCAGAAACATCCCAGGTTATTGTGGACTTTCTGAAGCCTTTTTTGTATAGATCTGGTTATCCATTGGAAGGGTGTATAAAGCAAAATCAGTCATCCTCTCATAAAGTTTATTATTTCATTAGCACGCAATGTCATATCAATTCCCTAAGAAAAGCTCAGTACCCCAGTTAGTGACTAATAATAATGACCTTCGATAAATTTACTCAAACAAAAGTATCAATTTTATTTTTGAAATAGATGAGTACCTATTTACCTGAAGACATCAGAAAACAGCAGATGTGATCTTAAATTTCGAAATAATTCACTACTTCAAACTAAACCAACGCAAAAACACCTTTCTTCATCACACATGTTCGCGACAGGCCGCTTCAATTAATTTTCTCCAGGAATAGTTTCAATTTTGCGAAAGATATAATGTGCATGCATTTTTTTGATAAGGGTTAATACCTTATTAGTTACCATATCATATATGTGACCATTATTTTGAATATTAAAATGGGTAAGGAGTGCTGTCATGGACTTTCTTGTTCACCTATGGAAGAACAACAATAAGCAGTGAATTGTTTTCTTATATCTCGAAGGTATTAGGCATCATTTTTTATAAAAGCTCTCATAGGTAGCACCGCCGCCCAATTTCTAACAGATACCATCACACAAAACATTAACAAATTATACACATAAAGCTCTTTGAATAATTTCGTCCATTGGTGAAGACCATATGAAAATCAGTTTGGTAGGTTTTCAGTTTATTCAGTTCAGAATAATCGGCAGACAGCTGGAGAATCTAATTATTAATACGTAGTGATGATTATATAGAGAGAGTCTCGAAGATTCTAGAAGTTCATCGAAATGAACGTTATGAATGTTTACAATAAGCATTTTGATCATTCCAAAGTATCTAAACTATGTCTATAATAGACATTTTAATCATTCCAAACTATCGTAAACATCTGTACATCACCTTTAGGTCACATTGAAATGTGGAACGACAGTAATCGTCGTTCGAGAATAGTATGCAGAAAAAATGTTGATGGTTGTATTGGGTGCATCTTTGATGGAAAAGAATAAGAAGAAAAATATTCTGATCAGGACTTGGTTGAAAAATCAACCGACTCATGGCCACTGTGATCTATACTGTATAAAATGAGCCTGGAACATGCACTTCATACAAGTTTGAATAAGGGCAGTTCGCCAGCAGTTCGCCAGAGAAAACTCACCCCACAAAATATTTTTTTCCACTATTTCTCGTCACACGTTTAATATATTGGCACAAAAACAACATCTTCATGATGTTTGCCAGTGTGAGAGACTTTTAAAAAGTAAATGCTGCTTTTATTGATTTCTTTGAATAATTTTTACCTTTGTCGATCTGAAGAAAATTGTAAGTTCGTTCTGTATGGTATTACTGAAACGCAATATGCATTTCTGAGGGACAAATATTTTATTCATCAGTAACTTATCTTGCATATTGCATATCGAAATAGGAGATCCAAGATTTTTATGAGACCTATTCATATTCGTAGAGAACATATCTGTTCCACGTACCAAATAAATCTCATAAACATAACCGTTTCCTTGAAAATTGACTCTATTCCTAGGAATATTATCTGTTCAACAATTCATTTAACTACACACCTTAAACTCACTTTGAATGTCCATTAAGCATGAAACCTAACATTATTACAGTATTGCGTGATTTGTTGTGGAATTATAAAAATTCCTAAACACATGTAAAGCTTATCGACGTTCAATAATAATTTTTTCTTGCCATAAATGTATTGTTAGTAACAGTATGAGCAATATTTACCGCTGCGGACGCATATATAATGTTCAAGCTGTTGATAAAATTGCAGAAATAATATTAACATTAGTTCAGAGCGTTATTGGTATTTTTTTAATGAACATTGCTCAGTCTAGAGTACAAATGTATATGTGTTTATCAAAGGATTAATAAATATAATAAATTGTATGTTGAAAACACAATTATTGTTCATTCATTTTCATTATAGCTACACAAATCGGTTTTTTATAATTTTCTTTTATCATTCAGGTCTTTTCATATTAAATGTTCACATTCCATGCTATTCCGAAATCAAAATATACGTGAACTGTTCAAAAAATATGGTCAAAATTCAAATTTCATGGCGTACGAACCATCGATTAGCGAACAGTTTCAGCTGTTTAGCATGTATACTGATTTCAGTAAGGCATTCGATAAAGTTGATCAAGACATACTATTAGAGAAATTGAGTAGTTTTGGATTATCATATAACCTAATTTGCTTATTTCAAAGTTACTTTGAAAACAGATACATAATGACTGAACATACTGGACACACAACGGGACAATTTGAAGCAAATTTTGGACTACCTCAAGGTTCCAACCTTGGGCCGTTTCTTTTTGTAATCTTCATTAATGACTTGCCTAAGGTGCTAACATCATCAGAAGGCCTTATATTCGGAGATGACTTCAAAATATCACATAAGATAGAAACGGTGAGAGATTGTGTTATGTTACAGAAGGATTTATAGAAATAAATTGCATTTCAATCTGAGTAAATGTTCTGTTTTGACTATAACGTATATCAAGCAACAATGTATTTTCAATTATTTATTGCGGGGACAAAGCTTGAAACGCAGCACTGAAATCAAATATTTAGGTATTACCTATAATAGCACATTCTTATTTAACAAACACTTGGAGAATATAGCGAAGTCAGCCAATAAAATGTTAGGTTTTGTAATAAGACAATCGAATACTTTTAATAATATCAACACGCTTAAACTTCTGTACTATAGCTAGGTTAGGAGCAGGCTATAGTTTGGTTCGTTGATTTGGTTCACGGAATCTCGAAGTAATTTGAATAGATTAGAAAAAATTCAAAATAAATTTTAAAGACTACTATACTTAAAAAAACATCTAAGACTACTATACTTTAAGAAAACATCACGTATATCCTAACTACAAGACAACAAGATCCACAACTCTAAGGAATGAATTTAAGATATTATCCCTTGAAAATAGACGACAAATCTCAGTTCTGGTATTTTTATCTGTATGTCTTTGATTAGATTCAACGTGCGCCCGGTTTCGATGTTTAATATTCCTCCATCATTTAACATTTCGAAATCATCTACGGTAAACATGTTTCGACTTGCAAATCAACTCAACACACTGATGGAACTAGAATGGACAGTTTCTATTAGAATCTTTCCATAAAACAATTTTGAGTCATTTAATCTCTATCTCTATATGAAAAATTCACATATTGTGAATTGTTATACCTACATATAGTTATATGTAGGTATAACAATTTTTAGGTGTCTATATTTTGTGAATATTGTAAATTTCGTGAATTTCACTTGACTATGAATTTTATTAATTCGGATCATGTAATTACTTATTTATTCATGTAGTTAAACCTCAAGATTTGTATGAATAATAAATGAATGAACAGAAATATTCAGTTTGTTGCTGACAGAATAAAAGTTGGAATTGTTTGGCGTGTTCGGCGATTTTCTGCAATCGAAAATAATGGATCAAAAAATGTCCTACAATTCTGTGTGAAAAAATAGAATTGAGTGCTCAAAACCACTTGAAATCTTGACAGTGGCATACGGTTATTGTGCTCTGAGTCAGAAAAATGTTTACAAGGTTGTCAAAGGAGGTCGAAAAGATATGAATGACGATGTTCGCCCTGGACGTTCCACAGTACATCAATAATCGATGAAAATGTTGAAGAAGTAAAGAAAATAGTTATTAGTCCAGTAACTTTATACATCACAGCATGCGTCAAATCCGGTAGTTCTGATTTTTTGCACACCGCGAAAAAATCGGGTTTTTTTCAAATTTTGGCGGACTAGCTTTCGAAAAAACTTGCTTTGTAAGTTTATAAAGTAGACTAAATTTGCTACAATATGGTAATAGAACTGTCGTCTCTGTAGACCCAATAGTTTCCGAGATTATTCATTTGATTATTTATTAGGCCAACATCACAAACATGTGTGCAAAAAATTATAACTACCGGATTTGACGCATACTTCCCCATACTTTCAGGCGACAAAGTTCCTAGATTATATGGAGAATCGTCAAATCACTGTTAGAGAAGTTGCTGAGGATGTCAGCATATCGGTCAGCTTATGCCAAGCAATTTTTTCTGAAATTTTGAGCATCGCTCAGAAATTGTTGAATCACGTCAACGGATAGCCAGATTTGCTTGAAAGGTTCATAACTGCTGACAAATCATGGGTATATGGTTATGACAGCCATACCAAATATCAATCTTCCTGATGGAAGAATCCAGGAGAGCCAAGACAAAAAAAGTGCTACCGTGGCGTAGTGCTTCAGGAGTTCTTGCCATATGGTCGTACGGTCAATAAGGAGTATTATCTTGAAATTATGCGCCGCTTGCGAGAAGCATGAAAGTTTACATTCTTAGATTTTTAACAGTTGGCAAGTCCATACAGGTACTGCAGCAATCTGAAAACTCGGCATTTGTGAAATTTGCCGAGATTATCATACCCTTGAAACTTATTATATTTTTGAATTCAATTTGAGAGAAAATCCGTGTACTCAAGTAAATATTTGTTGAAAATGTATCTATTATTATTTCATCATTGTCATCGTTTCCGTGATAACAAAATGTATAGCCTCTTTTTATCAAAAGTCATGAAAAAATATTGAGGTCATTTTCACGCAAATAAATGAATCAAGATTTTCAAAAGTAATACTAACTTGAATTAACATAATTCAATTATTTAAAATGATTTGATAAATTGACCAAGCATATAAATCGCTTTTATTTTTGTTGGACGAAAAAAAGTAAAAAAATCAAATTTGCCATGCAATGAATTGATATTATGGAACTAGTTTTCAATTCGAGAAAAAGCAGTGACGTACATTTTTTTTCAGAAATATCTGGTCTACATTCCTGTATGGACGACACTGGTTGAAACCTAAAAAAAATTTCCACTTCAAAAAATGGCTGTTGATGCTTAGAAGGCGTGCGGTAAATTTAATGAACAATTTTGGGAAATTATTGAGGTTATGATGGAAATAACAATTTTTTTCTTACTTAGGATCCTGTAACTCAAAAGTTAGGGGGTTTGAATATTTCTTTTGAAATCCCCTAAGTACTCGGGACTAAGGATCAACATCTAATGGAGAATTTGACTAGTTTTAGGAAAAGTTTATATGTAATATAACAATATAAACCAAAATATTCAAAATCATTTTTTATTATTTTCCAATTATACTCTGAAATTCAATTATTTTGAATTAATTTCTAATTTTTCATCATTTTCTGAGTTTTCAAACATTAAAATTAAAAATTTGATGTTAGAAAGAAAGTAAACTGTGTTGGATAACATTGATTTGTACTCTTTTCATAATAGTTAATTTGATAATATTTCGATTAGAATAGTTGGTGTGACTCAAAAGCAAATTTCAACAAGAAATTTGAATAAATCGTTCGCAAGTCATCTTGGAAAAAGTATAATTGGAAAATTCACCCTTTGACAGTCATCATGATTGTTGATGTCATATTTCGTTGGTATATGAAAAGTTTTCAAATCACATCTGATTTATTTGAAAATTCCACACCTCTAATTTTGAACCATTCAAAATACGTTATTTTGACAAATAACAAAACAATACAATAACAGACCATTTTTGACAGATTGCTTTTTATTTGTTCACATAATATATTGATACATTGTTGAGAATGGGAAAATAAATTTTAAAATTATTTGATTTTCTACCACAATTCGGACCTCTAGTGGCATTACTAGTGAATTTCCATTACGGAAAATACCTTTTCGCGCAAAGTTATATTTTAACGTTGCATCTCTAATGAGAAAATTGGGAGTTAGCTCATTTCACCTTCATATATTTTTTCGGTGAGGTTTATGTTCCACGCTAATTGGTTTTATAATATATAAACGATCTTCACAAAAAGATAACTTTATAAATCGAAACATTCACATCTCTATTTCATTCAACCTTGAAGAAAGTCGTAAACTGTGAGAAAATCATCTTCGGAATATAGCCTGTCTAGTGAACAATTACCAACATACAGAACACAGAATGTTATTTTATCTTCCTACAAATTATATCTACAGTTAGATGTAGCGATGCGTTCGGTGTTCTCTCCAACAATTCTTGTAGTTGTTGGAAGAAATAAACACCTTGTTTCCTGTTTGTATTGAAATACCTAATCATTACTGGAGTATAATGTATTCGAGAACTGGTGAATGGCGGTTCTGCCACAATTCTTGTACATATGTCCGAAAATGGTTGGGAAAACTCGGTCAAGAAGTATTTTTTTATAAATATTATGTCAACGTTATTTGAGCGAACTCTCATATCCGAAGATTCAAATAACTTTCTGAAATAAACCATATGAAATGCCAAATCACTGAATTGACCAGAAATGGTTTTCAAGGGCATAACACAAGCACTACAGGAAAATCTTTAAGGCGCTCTCAGAGCGGTGCCTGTGCAAAAGTAGCGATCCACATTGGATTTGAATAGCTGGAGATTAAATCCATTTGGAAAAACGTTATCAGAAAGTTTATTCCACATAAAAGCAGTTCTTCAGATGAAAGAGTTCTCAAAGAGTTAAGTTCGAGGTGTACTGAGTTGAACCTCAAAACGATGATAAGTCACAGTCCGTCGCGTATTTCTGATATGTACCGCTCTTGGTGGAATCAAATGTGCCAAGTCTCTTGAACACTTCCCGTGAAAGTATCTATAGAAGAGAGACACATCTCCAACCCTTCTTCGATGTTCCAGGCTATCAAGGTTGCACATTTGAATAAAAATTCAGTTGGGCTTCATCCAGCTTACAGTCAGCAAAACTTCCTGTTATAAATTATGTACTCCAAGAAAGCTTACCTCTGGTAATGTGAGGTTCTGCCAGAGGTTACCAACTCTTTCCTTGCTACTCGTGGGAACACACATGAATGAAAAAAACACAAAAACAGAAACAACAAACACAAACACCAATCCCGAGGCTGGACAGAAGGGCTCACCTCAATCTAAGGCGGTGGCTGGGGATGAATAGAAATGTCCACCCCAATCTACCGCTTAGAATGAGGCTGGACATAGCAGATCACCTCGTGATGTAATACAAATGCCAAGGTGTAAGCGCATTTGCGGCGCCGAGGCCAAAGGAAGAAAGATAGCAAAGGAGGCAGGAGGGGCAGAAATTATAAGTGCACCCTCCTCATCCTCCTCCTCCCCCTCCTCCTCTTCCACTCCACCTCCAACAGCAATCGCAGTTGCTGCAGCGGGCGCCAAGAGCTCCGCCTTGAATGAAGGCAAGGAACCGGCTGCCCCTACCGGAAAGCTCCCTTAATTGTGCACCTCCACGGAGGGAACCCCAAGATGGTTGAAGAAGCCGCACAACGACAGTAATGTCGCTGCATCTTCCAAAACCTTCGCGAAGGCCACCGTGAGACACCTTAAGGTTGCCAAAGAGAGTGTGTATTCGGCGAGTCTTGGCCTATACCTGCCAAAGGAGATGTCTCCTAGTGACCTGGCCACTTTCTTGGAAAGACAAGATGGACGATGACCCAGGAGGACAACTCTTCGGGAGGATGTACAATGGGTCACATGTGGTCTAAGTGCTATGAGTCTACACTCACCCTCCCTACTCTACAGATACTGCAAGAAGGAAAAAAATATATGGAATTCGCATAGAATATACTTCTTTTAGAAAATATGTAAAAATAGTATAAGATTGTATGAATGCCAAATTTGAAATCTTTCGAAATTGATTATCAATTTTCGTATATAGAGTGTACTGGGTGTTAGAACATTTATTTGGTATGGAATTGTTTTCAGTATAGCCTCATTTCATAGGAGAGGTATCCAGCTGCGTCTCGGTGGAACCCGCTTTTAAAAAAAATCTACTTTTTTTTAGCCTACTTCACCTACAAATGATACAAATAAATGTAGTAATGTTCATTTTTTTGTAGTCTTATCGGTTACTGAGAAATCACTATTGACATTATTCTAACTACTAAGGACGAGTAATAATGTGCCAAAAATTTCTGAAATAGGTCCTAAATGAATTGTAGTTTATTATAGTAATAACAAAATATCACTATATTTTATATTCTTCTGAACTATAGCAAAAAAGCTACTATAACAAGACTACAAATCATAAAATTACAATTGTCCTCAAACTACAAACGGTGAAGTTGATTGTAGCTGAAATTAGATGTTTGTTGTTACCATTAAACACATTAAAAATGAAAGAAATAAAATCGAGTATTTTCCAACTGCATTTGTAGTGAAGCAAAAACAAAATTTCAACTACAAACGATGCTGATGAA
This sequence comes from Leptinotarsa decemlineata, assembly GCF_000500325.1. Lineage (NCBI taxonomy): Eukaryota > Metazoa > Arthropoda > Insecta > Coleoptera > Chrysomelidae > Leptinotarsa > Leptinotarsa decemlineata. The sequence continues at coordinate 39,727 of NW_019292184.1, read as the reverse complement.
TGTAGTTGAGTTCATTTTTTGTAGTTTCATCAGTTACTCAGAGAGTGTATTGTTTATTCAACAATTTGATTCTTATGATTAATTGTTACAGTAAATTGTAATTTTTGCTGTCAACATTTACTCGTCCTTCGTAGTTAGAATAACGTCAATAGTGCTTTCTCAGTAACCGATAAGACTACAAAAAAAAGAAAGATCACTACATTTATGAGTATCGTTTGTAGGTAAAGTATGCTAAAAAAAGTAGATTTTTTTCAAAGCGGGTTCCAGCGTGACGGAGCTGAGATATCCATGTTCGATCAAAATTGATTGAGCAATAAATAACAAATAACTGAATGTTCGGATCATTTTGAAACAAGTATTCATAGAAAAGAAACACATAAATGATAGATATTTGAATTTTCATTCGAGTCATCAAAATAGCGTTTAGAGAGGAATCAAACACTTTACCTTCATCAAAAATTTTATTGGTTATAATGATCATCCCAAAGATCTATAAATGAGAAGATTCAAAAAATTGAAAATAAAATCAAACCGCGATCACAACATATACCTACAACTCATTTTTTCAAAGTGATAACTTTCTTTCTTGTTCTTTTAAAAATATAAGACGAATCGGTGAAAAATTCTACTACGTCCGATTGTTTCGTGTGTTAGTTGTCAGACACATATTGGTGAAATTTCTACACTTTCGAGAATAATGATAATAATTACAGAATTTTCACAATAAGTTTCATTGAAGACGAGTTTCACTACATGGTAGCTTCATCAGTTAGACCCGTCTATTGATTTTCATCAATGTGTTATGCGTACAATATTTTTTTGTTATATGTCATGTGCGAAAAAAAATATCTTTATGTTGCTAATGTTGCGCTGGTCGGGCCATATCCCCGATAACTTCAGGTAGACACGCCAGCATTATCAACCAACGACCACCACTCAAACCGTGGGTTAAATGATCATTGGGTCCAAGAATCATGTGACCAGCTAAGCGCAGTGAGCCAAGAATGACAGTCTCCTGCATTTTTCCTGCTAAGATTTCTGTTTTAGTGTGGCTCTTGGCTCCTACCGAGTCAAAAATGACTCTCTTCGATAGGAAGACTCAACAGATTGTATGAAGTCTGGATTCCTACCCATACTGGCCTAGAAGGCAATGAGGCTGCTGACTCCCTTGCAAAGGAGAGTGTTGTAAGCAGCTTCATCGGACCAGAACCTGTCATTGGCATCGTTTTATTCTTTGCCAAACAAACATTGATCACCTGGATGGCAAGAAGATTTATGGACTTCTGGCAGAATCTTCCAGGATTGGCTCACTCCAAGGCGTTTATTAATCCTTCGAAGCTTGATACCAAACAGTTGTTGGACTACAGTAGGGATGAACTACGACGTCTAACAGGTTCTCCTACAGGTCACTGTCATTTGAATCATCATATGCAGAGACTCGAACTGTCGGAAGACAGTGTGTGTCGCCTCTGTTCGGAAAATAATGAAATACTTTTTGCCTGCCGTGGTGGGGACCGAATCAGGTTTTTTTAGAGTTCGGCAGAGCCGAACAGATTGGTCTGGGTAGGGTGTGTGGAGTTCAAAGAGATCATCTCGATATTTTATCTGTTTTTCACTCTCTCTTCGGACGATATTTTTTCCGCCAGAACCTGAAAACTCCACGACAAATATAGTCTTGCTCTGGTGGTCGAGAAAAAGATTAGGTAGATGGCTATGTTTCCGACTGCAGCCAATTCAATCTGAGGTAAGCGAATGTCAGCCGCTTTGATGAGCCAAGATCTTCAGTGTTGTTGAAAAAGGTCCCATGCATTGGCTTATCCTAGTGTCGCCTCAGGAGTGAAATTATCTCTGCAGCTATTATATGAGCCTTTTGCTGAACGGGTGACATAGTTGTGATCACCTCGTTCAGTGTCGAAAACTAACCCGAGTTTACCAGCTGCTTGGGCGGTTGCCACGAAGAGAAATGTTCAAATTCCTGCTCTTTCATGATCGCAGACCATGCAGAGAAGGGATTCCGAACTCCTGACGACTTTACATTCTGTCATGTAGACACTCCAAGCTCAAAACTCCATGGCCTCCCTGTTATCGGGGGAAATACAACCTTGGAACGGACAATTTGGGATGCGAACTCCAAGTGGAGGTGCATCATTTTTCGGGTCTCTACGTCGAGTTGATACAGCTCCTTCCGAGTCCAAAGGAGTAGAGGTAGATTGAAATGACAGACATATTCGTTGCAACAACTTTGTTCTTCTTCTACAGTTCCGATGACCAGATCTGTCGAAGTTTGTGCTTATACTTGTCGCGGAGAGAGTTCTTCACTGCTTACGGTTTTTAATAATCAATAAAATTCTGACGCAATCAATTTGAATATTTACCTAAATAATGTCAATATTTGATATATTCGTTACTGGGATCAAGCATTTGGGATTTGCATATATTGTCATAATGATTGTCCCAGGTAATTATAAGTTTAACGATACCTTTAGCGAAACAACAAATAAGTAGTCATTTATGCTTCTGGCGTTTGATCAAAGTGTTTCTGCTAATATCAGTAATTTGACCTTGTGTTATATCCGTGGGCAGGGTTCACTTGAAAGTTCCATGATCGTTTTCTGTTTCATTTCCTACTCTTGATTAGTTCTTATAAATGGTCATAACCATTAACAGACTGATAAAAAGGAAAAAAAAGTCGTTTTGCGAAGTGCTTCAAACTAGCTGAGAGTGATGGATTGATAGACATTACTATCTAATGAAATTCCCCAACATATACCTACAACTCATTTTTTCAAAGTGATAACTTTCTTTCTTGTTCTTTTAAAAATATAAGACGAATCGGTGAAAAATTCTACTACGTACGATTGTTTCGTGTGTTTGTTGTCAGACACATATTGGTGAAATTTCTACACTTTCGAGAATAATGATAATAATTATGATAAAAAGGAAAAAAAAGTCGTTTTGCGAAGTGCTTCAAACTAGCTGAGAGTGATGGATTGATAGACATTACTATCTAATGAAATTCCCAGCTCACGAAGTGATAGGACAATATTAATGATATGCCGTTATTAAACAGCTCATTTGAATACTCGTTCGAGATATTCTAGAATATATGAATAAGCGTCGGTTGTGTAACAGTATTTAATAAACTCATCAGGTAGTCATGTGGCAATTTGCTTATCTGAACAAGAAAGATTTGGGAACAAAAAAAAACATTTTATCCGGTGCCGTGACTAATTTTATGTTGTTCTAATGAAATGGTAGATACCACAGCGGTGTTTCATTTTGTCGAAACTACCGAAGTGTGTTACCACTCATTCGAATTTGAAGACCATCAAGATAATTGATTATTTAGTCATAATTATTTCAGTTTATGACTTATATGGAGATCAATGTACAGTTCAGGCTTGTTTCCTTTTCGATTGACGAGAAATACATATCATAACTTCGAAATACGTCGAATTGAAATTTTAATATCATTTTTATCTCACGAACTAACGATAGTAAACTAACACTTATTTCTTTAAAATCTAGCGTCCCAACCTGGCTTTGCACAGGTATATTTATTCGATCAAATAGGACCAAAAAATAGAAGTGAAGGTACAAAAATTCGCACCCAGCTCAAAAGTGGTAGGATTTACCCGGGGTCAGAGGTCACAAAAAATTATTTTTCGTGACTTTCAGCAAAATGGTCAATTTTATCATAAAAATAGTTCAGATAAAAATTGTAGACCAGATAATCATCTACAAAAAAGTTTAAACACTTTTTTTCCTAAGAGCCACCTTTTCCGAGATATAACGATTCAAAAAGTTGGAAGAGTTGTACTCAGCGCGTATTTTTACGTAGTTTTTCCGGTAGGCTCAGTTCACGGATCTGAATTTGAAATTATTGAATAATAAAAGATATTGGCAAGGATTGAAAATGATAGGAGTGGGGTTAATTGAAAAAATAGGGACATTTTTTCGTCTGATTCTAAATTCTCCAATACGAGTACTTCTGCTTCCTCTTCTTCTTGTTCTTCTTCTTATTCTTCTTCTCCTTGTTCTTTTTCTTCATCCTGGATGCAAGTAAATTGCCTCAACAGTGATACATGTCATGCCTCCTTTTTGGTATCAAAGAAATCCTCAACTGGTTGGTGGTTCAACATTTTTTTTAGGACAAAACACAAACTCTACAGGAAAATCCTTAAGGCGCTCTAAGAGCGGTGCCTGTGCGAAAGTAGTGATTCACTTCGGATTTTGCGTTTATCATTCCGTTTGTGTTCCAAACATTCGTAATGGAATCAAATCACATATCATTCAAGGGATTTTTACACAATATCATTTTTTTTCAAATGCCACTGGACTATCAAGATGAAAGGTTAGGTTAGGTCCAAGGGTGAGGGTTTATTGTGGCTCATATTTCGTCATACTCGACCAAATAAACCCAGCTTCTCAACGAAGCCGATTAGTTTGTATGGTGGGTGGTTTTTCGGGTCAAATAGTAAGAGTACTGCTCTGCCGAACTCTAAAAACATGATTGGGTTCCCAGTGGGGCAGGCACCAAGTATGTGCTCTGCTGCTTCATCATTTTCCGAACAGAGGCGACACATACTGTCTTTCGACAGTCCGAGTCTCTGCATATGATGACAGTCATCTGTAAGAAGGCATGTTAGACATCGTAGTTCATCTCTACTGTTGTAGTAGTCCAACAACTGTTTGGTATCAAGCTTCGAACGGTGAATAAACGCCTTGGAGGAGTGAGCCAATCCTAGAAGATTCTGCCGGAAGTCCATAAATCTTCTTGCCATCCAGGTGTTTAATCTTTTTTTGACAAAGCCTGAAGCGATGTCATTGACAGATTCTGGTCAGATGAAGCTGCTTGCAGCACCCTCCTTTGCAAGGGAGTCAGCCGCCTCATTGCCTTCAAGGCCAGTATGGCCAGGAATCCAGACCAGAGACAATCTGTCAAGTCGAGGAGAGTCGTTTTTAGCAACTTGCTACCAATTTAGACGTTGCTCGGTAGGAGCCAAGAGCTTCCAATGCCGCTTGACTTTCCGAGAATATTTTTATTGACTTGTGTATGAGGTTGGATTCTTTCAATCTCTCCGCACACAATTCAAAAGCGTAAATTTCTGCTTGAAATACAGTCGTATAGGCAGATTGATATCTCTGTCCTGTGTCTGAGACTGAAAACACCTGCACTAGAACCTGAAGGTGTTTTTGATCCATCTGTGAACCAACAACTGTCTGCTCTTAGTATTTTCATCTCCTGGAGGATCCGGTCCTCTCTACTCGGAAACAGTACTCTATAAGGCAGTTCGTAGTTGACAGTTGGGAGGCATAAAGTCAGAAGTCATTTCTAGAATGCTGTGGCTTCCACTGAATTGATTTGCGCGATTGGCAAGGTGCAAAAGTCTATACAGGGTGTAACATAAGTACGTTAAAATATTCAAGTGACGTATTCCTGAGACAATTTCAAGAAAAACAGTCTATATGAACTTGTGTCCGAAAATGCTTCGTTTCGGAGATACGGGGTGTTGAAATTGAACTTTTTTGTTCGCTTTTTGAAAATAACTCTTGCAAAAAATAAGTTATTTGCACGAAATTCGGTACCCGGGGTTTTTTTGATGTGGGAAATCATAATTTCGTATTAATTTTCATGTAACATCTAGAGGGCGCTGCGTACGCTGTCGTTATTTATTTCAAATGGCCTTGCTGCGTCTGAAAAATTTCTTGCTATCACACTAAAATGAGCAGGAGCTGCATAAACCAAGAGTGATTTCGGAGACCAATGGGAACATTTTCCATAAGTTGGGGAAGCTCGTGTTCCAAAAAATGTAGGTAAGCATCACCATTTAAACTTAAGGGGAGAAAATAGGGCCCAATTAAATAATTCCCAATTATGCCTACCTATACATTAAAAGATAATATGTCTTGGAAATTAGTTTGCTTTATCGCATGTGGGTTATCTTCCGCCAAGATGTGGTTGTTATGGAAGTTCATGATACTATTTCTTGAAAAATTAGCCTCATCTGTGAAGAGGATTTTCGATAAAATTTGCGGATGTTGTTTGACCTTTCTTTGAAGCCATTGAGCATATTCGATACGTGGTTGGAAATCACGTAGCGTGGACACGCTGAATATGATAAGGATATAATTGCTGTTCCTTTAAAACTCTGTAAACTGTCTCTGGATGTTCACTAATTTCTTCGAGAACCGACTCCTCCAATTCTACAGTTCTTGTAGTCTGTGGCCGTCCTACTGTTTCACAGCTTCCAGATTCGAAAAGTCGCCTGAAAAGATTCGCAAATATCGCTGCACAAGGAGTCACGCATTGGGGATACCTTTCCTGATAAATGCGTCTGGCCTCGCTTGAATTTCAGTTAGCCAAGCCGTATGCAAAAACCATATCAGCCATTTCAGCATTCGTAAAGTCGGGCATGTTACCAAAAAATCACTTTATAAACTCTGAACTGTGAATTTGTCAATTAATAGTTAAAAATGTGACAGCGAACTTCTATTTTTATAAACAAAAGTTCATAGCCTACTCGATTTAATTAACTTAATTTGCAAGCGGAGAGTGACAAAAATTATTGAAATCAAATTTGGGTGCATGCATATTTGAGGGTTGTCTGATAATTTATCTAGAAAATTATTATGAGTGAAACGTTGATCTAATTGGTTTATTTCACCTATATGATTGGAAATACCACAATTTGATTGAATTTTCAAGAGAGCAATACATTTTCATCAACAAACAACAAAACATTGCGCAAAATATCGATAGTGTATGAATAAATTAAAAAACGATTGTGATTCATCGAAACAAGAAAAGTTTCTAAAGTTGAATCTAATCCAATCATTTAAAACCTCTTCCATTTTTCATGAACAGTGTTTTTTTTTCGATGACGCAGTATCGATTCCGTATTTTAATCTGCGACCTAAAAAAATAAAGCCAAATCATGTATGATGCATGGTTACTAGTAGGAAATGATTCTCATATCAATTTATGATATCGTATCTACACAATGTTCCGAAACAACGTTAGGAATCCATCTTCGACTAATTGTAGTCATTGCATCTATATTTTTTCGGTGTAATGTTTCGCTATAATTCTGTTGAAGGAAATTATAAGCTTCTGATAATTTATTGCATTGGGTAATATAATAGATAATTATACCACCGTTTCTGGAGCAATTTCTCCCGTGGGCAATGTTGTGACCTGTTGGGCAACGAATGCTTTGTCCTCATTAAGTTTTTGCATTTTTGTTGAGGAATTGTTCATTATGAGTAAATAGAAAGTGTGTATGTCATTGGAAACTTTGAAAAAGTTGGGATTTTTGTCTGTTGCTATTTTATAATCTCTTCTTTCATCTTTGTTTTCCAGTTCGTAGAATTGTGAAATTATTGAAACAATGATTTTGTTCTCGTACTCAAGTCCGTTTTAAGTAGTTTTATATTTTTGGAACAATTTTGATAGCAGAAAAAAGATGAAATATTGTTGTCATTCGTCAAATCTGTGAAAGCATTAAATTTGGAATACAAAATCATCATCGTTGTTTCATTTTTTCTGTATTTCTTTTTTTTTTCAAACCATCATTTTTTGTGCATACATTATGATAGTTCTCTATACTTTTCTTTCATTCTTCAGTTATCCATTTTTACTCTGTGATCAATTTCATTTTGTATCTTCATTTTTTTTATTCGTTTTATTATATTTTCATTTCACGTTCAATTGTTTGATATAATTGATATTTAAACTATTCTAATTTCATTTCTTCTTTCATGGATTTCGAATCATGGTGAAATCATATCAGACAATGGAACTCCGAAGTAATGAAATTTACTTTTCATTTGTATTAATATTCATTAGAAAATTCGAGCAATTGCTAATATTGAAAGGATTCAATTCGTTTGGAATGCTTGGTATATTTCAATGCCTTTTGTTGAAGTTACAACAAGAAGGTAAATTTTCTTTTTCACATCGTTTTTTTTTGCACCCAATAATATTTAAATGGTCTAGGAAACTTTAATTTTGTTTGTAAGTGTATCTTCTTTGTATCCTTCAGAGACCTTGGTTTCTATCAATAACTCTACATGATTTGTAGGACATTTCTTCCGAATCCATAATTGAACATATTATGAATCAAACAGTATTATACTGACTGTTGATATTTTGATCTTTTACAAAATTTACCAAGGACTATTCACGATAAACCAAATAAAAAAATATTCAATATTCTTGTGGCATACTCTTTGATGGAAGTGTGGATTTTAGAAATTCTCATATTTTATTTCGTCAGAATAGCAAAATATTTTTTCAGCGAGCTTGAAGATTTGAATTGTTCTAGACGCGAAACAAAATCACTACGTTGAATACTAGTGATAATGCTTTATAAGAAAAAGAAACAAAATCAACTCACAGTTTTTCAATATAAACACTGCTCCTAAACACCAGAGCTACAATACTCTTTTTGACGTGCATTTCACCAAAAAACGCGCGTCAAAAAAGTGTTGCAGTTCTTGGGTTTGGGAGCACTGCTTAAGGATTTCTCGGCGTAATAAGTGTTGCTGACAAAAGCTAGAAAGCGATGATTTCTACTAAGATCAAAATGCTTGTGGGATTTTTCAGGTATAAATATTCCGTGTTCCATCTTTACTTCTCTTTCAATTCAATATCATTGTTTTGATTTTTCTCATCCTGATGTTTTTTGAAAGCATTTTTTTTTCAATTTTTACTATTGGGACCGCGATTTGTGACCTCCATTTGTGACCATAACGCGTACCCCCAGTATACGATATTCCATAAAAAAAACTGTCGGGAGTGCGAGAGAAGAAACGAGTCGTTCGAATGCTTGACCAGCGTCTCAAGCGATGCATGAGATGGGTGTTGCTGTGAAATGTCTTCAGAGGAGCAATTTTGCTAACCGGAATTGAAACCGGAAAACCGACATTATTCGGAACATGTCACTGAAAGTCTGAAGGTAAGCACAGTTCGGTTCAATATGAAATATTTGCTTTCTCAATTTACTAAAACTACGCAAAATGACAACCTTTGAATTCATATCACAGGAAATACAGTCCACTTACTTCGACACTCAACATCTTGCTAAGTGTGATATGTATACTAATGAGCTTAGTCTAGGTGGTCTCTTTCGTGAGAACTCTAATTTAGGTATTTAATTAACAAAAGAAAACTTCTCAATGAAGCCAGACATTGTCTGAGGGATGGTCTAAGATGAAAAACAGAAGTTGCATCTTCTGATACAACCAACTGATCTTCAGCCTTTCCCGTTTCAGTAAATATTCACAAATGTTTATTGTATCATTTTGGGAATGAAGACTCATTATTAGTATTAAAAGAAGGGGGACAATGGTAATTTTGTGGTTCCTGTGAGCTGCCTCATCCCACGTTGTATTACTCATGGAAGGGCCACATCGCACGATCTCAGTGACCAGTAGACATCACCTCCATGTGAGATGACCATGCCCCAAATCTCTCGATTTCTTTTAAGGACAAACACAAGCACTACCAAAAAATCCTTAAGGCGCTCATAGAGCAGTGCCTGTGCGAAAGTAGTGATTCACATTGGATTTGAATCGATGGAGATTAAATCCATTTGGAAAAACATTCTCAGGAATTTTACTCCACATAAGCGCCTTGTCCAAATGAAAAAGTTCTTAAACAGTGAAGTCCGAGGTGTACTGAGTTGACCCGCAAAATGCTGAGCAGCCACAGTTTGTCGCGAATTTCTGATATGTATAGCTCTTGATTGAATCAAATGTGCCAAGTCAAAAACGACCCGTGAAAGTATCTATGAAAGAGAGACAAATCTCCAACCTTTCTTCGATATTCCAGACTACCAAGTTTGCAAGTGATGTTCGGGTCTCCGATTAGGCGGATAGCTCTTTTCTGGATAGAATCCAGCAGCTTCACGGTATGTTTGTGGGCAGAGCTACATACATGAGAACAATAATAGCCCAAAGAAGGTCTGATCTAAGCATTATAGATCATCAAAAGTTGCTGAGGTGTGTACAGTTTTCTGGTTCGAAACAGTGTTCCAAGCTTTTGAGAAGCATCCTTTCAATGCCAGCGACATGATTGTGGCAAGTCATATTGGTGTCGATTTTAACGCCCAATAAAGTTATCGAAGCATAAAGAGGAATTGTCTGCCCTGACATTATTATATCCGGTTCGGAAACATTTATCATTTTAGAGGAAACCGTTGTCTGGGTTTTTGTGGCATTGAATTGAAATTGGTAACTTTCACCCCAATTAGAAATTATTTTTAGATCCTCATTGAGATATTCAACTTTCTGCTGTCAGTGAAGATGTGCAGAATATCCAACGTGGCATGAGCTGGTGTGACACGTAGCGTTGTCCTGTTGATGTCGTTGATGTCCAATTCAGGCCAGAAGAAGTTGATAATCATCGACCTATAATGCTCGCCGTTGATAGCAATAGCCTGGTGAACATTGTACTCAAAGAAATATGTACCGATGATGACGCCAGCCCAAAATCCACACCAAACAGTGACTTTTTCAGGGCGGATTGGACGCTCTTGGATCTCATGTGTAATATCCCAAATTGGCCATGGACCTATTCATCCAGAAATGGGCCTCATGGCTGCAGATGATTGTTCGAAGAAAATTAGGGTCAGTTGCCAACTGCTCCAGAGCCCATTCAGCGAGCGAGCACACGTCGCTGTCTATGGCCGTTTACCTTCAGTTCCTGAGACAGTTGTATTTTGTACGGGTGCATTTCTAAGTCACGACGCGATATTTGCCAAGTTGTGGTCTGCAAAAGGACGAGTTCATGTGAGCGACGCGAAATCGACTGCCTCGGATTCTACTGCACACTCTCACATACAGTGGCGAAGTTTTCGTCAGATCTTGCGTTTTGTCGACGTACGGGTGTTGGTCTTTTTATGTTTTGGAATTGTTAACAAATGTCTATTTCGTGTTGCATAGTTATGAACTATTGATTCATCATACATACATTTTGAGCCATATGTGAGTAAGCCACTCATTTTGATAAGAAAAATTTGTTATTTGCACGTGTTGTTGAATGCTATATGCGTCCATGGTGATTTGACAAAACAGACTGAATTAATGACAACTAGTTTGACAGATGTAGCTTCAACACGATGACTGTCATGAATTGTCAAAGTTCGGAAGTATCTGTTGGAAGACCCTATATTAGTTCAGTTCACCGTTGCTAGCATCTCTGAACTTCAGGTGTCTCTACGTTTTTTCATTATTCACCTCACCCACATCGCTAGTAAGACCCCATTGGAAACTTTTTTCGATTCGCTATCCGATTCAATTCAACAGTGTAATTGCAATATATACCTAGCGTCTTGTACCGTTAGATATATCAAATGTCACGATCATGCAAATCATGACAATCGCCATTTTTATTGGCGTCCTTGAACATAATACGCTCTGTTCGTGAGCGAGGCAAATGCCAATCGCTTTTTTGACATTTCTCCTGTGATTGAATATACCTTTTTTATGCTGATGATGTTTCGAAGCCTGCGGCGCGTTTATTAGAGCGGGATATCGAGGACGCTTGTTTGATGTGCGACTATTACGATGTCGGTATATGATTGGGTCTGAAAGACACGTCAGTTTTTTTTGAAAAGAGTATATATAGACTGATCAAGAGTCTGAGTGAATAGAATTAAATTAGAATATATAAACTTTTTTGTAAGGAAGAACCTGGTCGAATGGAACTGAATATACATCTGCTCGAAACAAGGCTTGGAAAATGAAGCACTCGTAAATTGCATTTTTGACTACTTCATTATTCAAGTCTTCCTTTGGTTTTTCGACGGACGGACGAGCATTATCTGTTAATCATATTGTACCGTTCTCAACTCCTTTTACCAATTGGTTTTCCATTCAATATCATGTTCATTCTGATCATCTCAGTCTTTGGACTTTTATAACTACTGATGTCTGTGGTGCCTTGTATAAGGCTTCCAATTCTGCATTAGTTTCTTCCGCAATCCTCCTCTGTACCTACTCCTCCATATATTACTACTAATATTTTCCTTTTCCATCATTCAATTTTTCTTTTCCATTTATGTTCAGCACCCACGTCTTGCATGTCTTTATTGATGTGGCCCTAATCACTGACGAATATATTGTTTTCTCTGTTCTCCTCGACACAAATTTGATTTTCATTAATGTTCAATATTATCGACTATCTGTGCATACGTTAGGAATCACACGTTGACAGGTAGGACCTCGTTAAACCTTAGCCCGCACAACCAGCAACAGCTGGTTAACGAAAAAACCGATTTTAAATCTTTTTTTTAACGTTGACATAAAGTCGTAACCTTGTGTCTTCAAGAGACAAGTGTCGTCTTTGAAAATTCAAATCTTAGGTACTGATGAAACTTTGAAAATGATTGTTTTCGACCCGAAACTTCGAGAAGTTTATCTTCAGTATGATAAATATACCTATCAATGATGTTTCTTCTTTTAACATGTTGTGTAGTCTTTCTGTGAATGACATCTACGTTCCAACGTAAACTTGACCTCCCTCCTGTACGTCGGAAATGGACGTTTAATCGAAAATTTCAAAAGACACGTCAATTTTCAATTCTAGGGGGACTAATTCTGATATTTATTTATTTATTTATTTGTAATACAATACTCTACAGGACATAGCCCAATTACAGAGCAGGAAATAACAGAGTATAATAAATACACCACAAACAAGTGACTAAACATTTTATATTTATTATTATAGGTGACAAAACAACTATTTTAGGAAGTGGGATTTTATATTTGACAATTTGCAACTAAATATATCTAAATTATCGCTAACAGAATTTGTCACTTTACACATGGTATGGATCGGAGAATTCTCCAGAAAATTTGTGCGATATGTTTTTATATAGAAAGTACTCGGCTGTCTGGAACAGATACTAGGATTGCAAAAATTAAACCTTTCCAGTAATGTTGGGCAGTCAACTATGCTTTTGATAATTTTATAAGTTAGTGCAACACTATAATATTCACGCCTGTTTTCGAAACTGCAAAAGTTATGCTTTTGTAGCAATTCAGAGTGGGTTGTTCCTATTGGAGGATAAATGCCATTGGTTTTTAGGCTTAGCAGTCTTAAAAATCGTCGTTGAATTGCTTCTATTCTATCAATGTAATATTGATAAAAGGGGCTCCACACAACTGACGCGTATTCTAACTTTGATCTTATGAAAGCATAAAATAAAGTTTTTAAGGTCGAAGTTTCTTTGAAATCACTACTGTTACGTCAATAAATCCGTATAAACGACAGGAGGAGGTTACAACATTATCGATATGCCTATTAAATGATAGTGCAGTGTCAAATGTGACGCCAAGATCAGTAAATGTTTCTGGTCTCACCAGGGAAACGTTTTCTATTGAATAATCAAAGATCAAGATATTCGTTTTCAAACTGTAGGACATGACCTTACATTTATCCGGGTTCAGTGACAAGTTATTTCGATAACACCATTCTACAACCCGTCCTATGTTTGCTGAGAGGTTCGCACAATAATCTATTTTCTCAACGAGGCAGTATAGTTTTTAATAATCGGCATATAAAAGGAAATACACATCTATAGCATCTGCAATATCATTAATGAATATATTGAAGAGCAACGGTCCCAGATTTGAACCTTGTTGAATACCGGAAGAAGCACTATATTCGATAGATTTGAAACCATTGAGCTGAACATATTGTTTTTGATCCCGTAGATAGGACTGAAAGAGTGCGACTAAGGATGGAGATAATCCAAAGGCTACTAGTTTGTTCAGTAGAATGCATTGGTCAAGCCTGTCGAAGGCCTTAGAAAAGTCTGTGTAAATAACATACCCAAAACTTCACCCCCATATTTTTTCAATGGCATGGGGGTCGACTGGTACATCATTTGAAAGGTCTTTTGTCTCTCTATTACTTCTGTGATTTTTTTCGAAATTTGTTCATTATTTATTGAGAAATTGAATGTTGAACGTTTTATTTAAAAAAAAAACAGAAAATTCGCTGTTGTTCATTTTGATGAGGAAATCAATAATATATAATATCAGTGGAAACAAAATCAATGGATAAATTGTTCAAAATGATCTCCACTCAGTTCCATACAATACAGTCTACTTTCGAAAGCAACAATCGGCATTCCCGAACAATTCCCGGTCGCAGGTTTTCTAGATTTGTAGGCTTAGTAGAGAACACTTCCGACTTCAGGTGTTCCCACAAAAAGAAGTCTATCGGTTTAAAATCATGGTGATCTAGCTGGCCACTCCACTGGACTCCTTCTGCCGATCCAACGCATTGGAAAACTTTTGTCCAAAAACTGTCTCACCCGAAATCAAAATGTGGGGGTGCACCATCCTGCTGGAATGTTATTTCATTGTCATCATTTTCTGAAATTTGTGTAATCATAGGATCTACACAGTCTTGTAATAGATTTAAGCATGTGTCTCCATTGACATTACCTTCAATGAAGAATGGTCCAACAATATGATTACCAAGAATGCCGGTTCAGACATTCAATTTTTGTGGAGTTTGTGTTTTCATCACCAAATTAGGATTCACATCGCTTCAGTGAGGACAACTTATGTCTATTCATTTCACCATTAAACATGAAATAACTTTCGTCTGAAAAACATGTATTACATAATAGGTTTAGGTTATTGGTCAATTTCTCGCTGAACATCTCACAAAACTGAAAAAGACGATCAGGATCAGCTTCGTTTAATTCCTGAACTAATTTCGAAAGGATGGAATTTGTAGGCTTTCAAAATCCGTAAAACACAAGTAGCTGATACTCCAGACGCTCCAGATACTTGTGTGATAGATTGTCGATTATCCATTTGTACTAACCTCACTATTACATAAGGATACATTGAAAAATCAATATAAGACTAGTAGATAAGGCAATATGTGAAAATAATTTTATATTGCTTATAATATTTCAATTATATTAGATATACCGGCCTATTACATAAGGACACATTGTAAAATTGATTTGAAACAAGTAGATAAGGCAAATTGTAAAATAATTTAAGACACTCAAGACGCAGCTATCTAGATCAGGTATCTATGGTATAAATAAGGATAGCTTTGTTAGTATGATTTGTTTGATCTTCCTCTTGAAGATGATCACGTGGGGATCGAAACAAGTGTCGAGGTGTTGAAATAACGGTTTGTTGTTGGAAAAAAACTCCAGTAATATTCACAAGCAATATTGCTTTTCCACGTGTAGAAGCATGAAAGACTTTAACAATGGAACCGTATGTTAAGAATACGAGGTTAGTTATTTACGTACTTTGTTCGTATATTCGAATATTGTGTCTTTAATAATTATATATGGTCCTTCATTAAGCGCTTCCTATCTTTAAATTTTAATAAAAAAAAAACAAATTTTGTGTGCGTCCGCCACGGTTTCTCTGCGAAACGTCCAATTTTCCACAACTGTGACGCATAAATCAGGCTGAATTTGACCGATGACATAGGTTATATTGGCTTCGAGGAATGCTGTGGCTTATTCTCATATACCAGTGACTTGAGAAAACCCCACAAGAAAAAGTCTAGCGGGGTCAAATCACACGATCTCGAGGGCCAGTTCACATCATCTCCACTTGAGATGACGATGCCCTCAAATCGCTCCTGCAGAATATTCAACGTGACATGAGCTATGTGGACCGTAGCACCGTCCCCTTGAAACCACATGTCGTTGGTGTCTGGACCAATAATGACGCCAGGCTAATATCCTCTTCAAACAGTGACTTTTTTGGGTCCATTGAATGCCCTTGTATCTCATGTGGATTGGTATTGTCCCAAATTAGACAATTTTGTTTGTTCACGTACCCATTCATCCAGAAATGTTCGTCATCGCTGAAGTCGATGTTTTTCCTAAATTTTATTATGTATGTGAAATCTTTTTGAAAACAAAAAATGCCATGGCACAAAGAAAGAAGAGCTATATTCGTATTATGATAATATTTATTACCTGATTTTCAGCTGGTGAAGTAGTATTCTCGTTACGGCTTTCATCCATAATTCAGTTAAAAATCGGCAATTGTTTCGCCTGCATCCGCAACTACGTGCCGAATGACTGGAAGGCGTAAATTCGCATCACGGTATTGTTTATGTGAATAGCATGAACAGGCCATTTTCTTGTATGTATTTGCATTCAAACCGACACGTCATCATCTGATTTGTTCCGCCAGTGTGAATGTCTCGAATCCAATTAATCCTTTCAAATGCTCAAATTGGCTCGGTTTTATCGCACAGGGAAATTAGTTCGGGCTGTTACGGATCTGTGTCGGCTTAATGTTGATTTAAAGTAAAAAGTGCCTCCCATTTTTTTTATTATTGGTTGTTTTTCAGTTATTTTTTNGTAACAATGATAATGAAGTTTTTGAGGTATGTTCAAAAAATTATCGTTTATCTCTTTCTGTTGTCCAAAAACATATGATAGTTATATTGAAAGTGGTGTATTTTAGGAGAGATCAATTTTTGGGAATGAGAGAGTTTGGCTTTCTACTTCTCCATTTTCATACAAAAACATAATAATCATACGTTTATTATTTACCAGAAATCGACAAACAATCTTGTATCAATTCTAAAAAACTAAGTTAATAAAAGGTGAGAGAGTTCACTTTTCTTTCAACACTAGGAAGAGAGAAATTGGTCTCTCACTCAAACCCTTAATACAAACTCAATTAAAACTACAATATAATTACTGACTAGTACACAAAGAACTAGAAGGCGAGAGAAAAGCAAGAGAGAAAAGAAATAAGAGAGAAGATAGGAAATCTATTTATATTTTTTCACTTTAGTAGAGCAGTGATTCCTTTAGGTCATGAAAATGCTGTGTTGCATGACGATGCTGTGAGAGTTGTATTGTTTATTCTACGTTTGGAGATATTTTTAATTATTTTTCATTTGTGCGGTTCACGCAAATATTCAGTCATGGACTTTTTCGAAGAAAAACACGACCTACTGTAGTCGGTTATCTGGAACGTATTCATGTAACTAGCGATATTAAATGAAAAACTTCATTTGAAAATTTCCTTTCTATGTCGAGGAATGGCGATAATAAAGTTTGTCGGGTATTTATATCATGTATATATTCTCTATATATGACTTTATCATAGAGCTGCTTGTATTTCAAAAATTAGTAGAAGTAGCAAAGTCTGTTGGACATATTGAGCCATTCAACTTCTTTGATTTTATGGGAAGTTCTCTGCCTACTTTTTATGCCAAAAATAAGTCTCAAACAACAGTTCTGGATTTTGGAATACGCTGACTATTTACACCATCTAAATATGTGATGGAATCGTCCGCAACACGTTTTTCGCTTTACAATAGCTTCATCAGGCGTGTATTTACTGACAGGAGTTGGTAAAGATGGAAACGTAGAAAGCCATAACATTTCTTCACAAAATAATATTTATACAGGGTGTTTATTCAACATGCGGAAAACATTTAAGGGACTATTTCTTGGAACAAGGATATTTTGTCCTTTTGTTTCGAAGATACGGAGTAAAAAAGGATTTCGACAATAACAATTTATTACCAAAAATGAAATGTCTACCCCGCTCGGATGCAAGAATTCAATCTTTTCCTCATCGTCTCCCGAACTTTTTCAAAAACACCAGGATCGTTTCTGATTGCGTTACACCCAGCAATAATCCGATTTCTCAAATTTTCCACATCTTCCATTGTTATCGGAATGTTGTTGATAGTTACCAAAGGAATTATTAGATTGTCATTACTTGGTAGGTCCAGTGTAGTACGCTATACTTTTATTTCGGCTACGTTAAAAATTTTAATATTACCAAAATTGTTATTGTTGAAATTTTTTTTCGCCTCGTATCTTCGAAACAAAGCGCCCTATGAAAAATTATCGAAGGACAAAATATGATCAGAATACTCCTTAATTTTTTTGCCGCATGTTTAATGAACACCCTGTATATTGATCCACACATAAACGGCAAACTGTTTCTCTTGAGAAGCATCCTTCCATCCATCGGTACTGTAGAATTTCAGAGAACAGGTGCAAAATTCACACGTACTCATTGTGTATTGAACAGGTGTTCATATCATATATTTCACATTGCCAGTTTCAATCACGCATTTGCTAATAATCATCACCCCTCCCTTCAAAAAATTTTATCATTCCGTGCAGCAGTTGGTGATTACGTTGCGCAGTATGTTCTATTTATATTTTTTGCCTTGCCACGATCGAGTGGACTAATAGTTGCCATCGACCAGTCCATCGCGATCGATCGGTTGGCTATCCCTGAGGCTGGAAGCACGAAAATCGCGACGGTCGAGCGACGACCGCGGGGCAATGAAGAGAAGTATTTGGCGTGCGCATCGTAACACAAGTTTACGTCGAAGAGAACTATTGGAGCCAAGTCTTCTAATGAAAACGTAGTTAATATTACTTGGAGATGGTGTTCATTCAATGAATGAATGAAGGAGTAATTATGGCGAATTTTCTTTTATTACGAGCTGAGGTAAACATTTTTACTGTCCCATAGAGCGGAAGGCTGTCCAACTGCTCACTGCGCATGGAAACTTCCCGGGGTACCTGCCAAGATTTAACATGGGTCCAGAGGTTCTCTGCCCCTGTGAATATGGGGAACCTGAAACGGCAGAGCACGTGATTAATAGATGCATGAATGGGAACAGGATTGGATGGCGAAAGTGGAAGGAGAGGACGAAAAGGATAAATGGTGAAATTATGCTGAGAGATGTAAATGAGAAAAAAAATGAATGAATACGTTTTGTGAATGACTGGGCGGACAATGTGGTGAGGGAAGAAAGGGAACGATTGATGTAGAGCTGCACACAAACATGCGTAGTAAACACACTAACTATGAGGAAGGGTTATGGAATCTCCAGTCATTGCCAGAAGCGGTACTGCTTGATTGTAAATATATCAAAACATGTGCAATAATGATCATGTACAACTGGGATACAGTTGGGTCAAATAGAAGTGTAATTTTTGTTTAATATTTATTGTTATTAGGTCTGATCATTTTTGAAGGAGCCAAAATTGTTTCAAGTTTTAATTAATGTACTATGGAGTAAGGATTGATTTATAATTTGTTGGGAAATAAAGGAAATAAAAAGGGTCTTCTACCCCGCTGATTAGTCTCTCCGTACGGTACGGATAAGTGAGTGAGTTCGGAGGAATAGGGGTTCCCTTTGCAGTGGTGGCGCTAGATAGAGGAAAGATGTAAGGCCTACGGGCTAGGGCATCAAAGGCAATGGCGTTGTTCATGTCCTATAGAGCAGGTTTCGACCAAATACACGATATAAATTCTTCATTATAAATTTCCATTTGGTATTATAATATTTTTCTACACAACACAACTGTAATCGCGAGCGACCTTATCGCACTGGTCGCTCTCCCTCCGCCCGTGCATCGCTCAGTCGTTCCGCCATCGCTTGTTTCGTGTGCGTCACCTATACTGTACATGTCGTTGTATGCATCGCCACCGTTCCACCTTCGCGTCGCTTCGCCATCGCTCGACCGTCGCTATTTTCGTGCCCTCAGCCTGATGGAAACGAATCTGAACAGGATCAATTAAAAGAAAAACAATTATTTTCTTGCTGACGTTTTGATGTCAGATAAATTCTTCTTCAGGGCTCGAAAATTAGCTTCTTCATGTTAATCAAATTATTGTTTTATAAGCTATTATATCATCAACACGAAGAAACTACTTTTCGAGCCCTGAAAAATTTAATTAAATTCGAAACAATGGTAAGACTAGTTTTCGAGCCCTGAAGAAGCAAATAATTGAATTCGAAACGTCGGCAAGAAAACATTTTTTTTTAATTGATCCTGTTTCCCAACCTTTCTTCAGAAAAATTATTGGATCACTAAACTAGGTGAACCAAAAAAATATTTTTCACAGAAATTGATATTTTCATTGTCACGAAATGAATTGAATTTTTTTTTTCAAATTTCATTACTGAGGAATTGAAATTCTATTTATATGGCATCATTTATTATTGAGACAGGTTCCAACAGAAAAATCAAAATAGATTGTGTAGAATTCTATTCAATCACAACTGAAAGAAAACTCGTATAAAACAATTTTTAGTCGTAAAGCAGCTATTGAACCAAGAAACCATGAAGCGATAATTCAGTGAAGCCCGAAAAAGGCTATAAAGTCAATTCATAAAAATGGTAATCATGAGTTCTGCAATAAATTCCCATCCTGGACAGCTTTTACTAATAGATTTTGAAAATATTACTACAAGAATGTTTATAGATACCCTACCTTTGTGTCATGATGATTTTATTGGTAATAAATACGTATAATTTCCTGAGCTGAATCGACTGAAAAACTTCGTACAAAAATTTTCGATATTGTGTTGAGAAATATTACTGAAATTGCAATTACACGTTTTTGGGCAAGGATTCAGCGAAGATAAAAATTTTGAAGAATAAAGATGATGAATATCACATATCATCTATAAGCTTATCAATAATAGCTTATAAGAAATCAATCGTCTCTGTCACAAGCAAGAGGATCCGTACATATCACGGTAAAAAAATAATAAGTCTGAAAAAAGGTTGGTTGAATAACAGGATGAATTTTTTCTCAGAAAAATAATTGTTTTCTTGCCGACGTTTTGAATTCAAATCAATTCTTCTTCAGGGCTCAAAAAGTCTGCAAGAGAAGAATTTAATTAAACTCGAAATGGAGACAAGAAAACAATTGTTTGAGAAAAAAATGTATCTTGTTGCCCAAGCAACCTTTTCTCAGAAAAATTATTGGATCACTAAACTAGTTATGAACTCATGAATAGTTATATGAC